>JBBBDQ010001254.1:1817500-1945000 GCA_037127315.1 Ascarosepion bandense
TTTTTTGCCTCTTCTTCCTTCCTTCCTTTCATCCATCTATCTCTATCTTACTCTTAGAAAAAAGATTCTATATCTCTCTCTATTGCTCTCAGAAAAGACATTGTATCTCCCTCTTTCTCCTATTTATCTCTCTCTGAAAAGAAACTATCTCTGTCTCTCTCTTTTCTGCTATCTATCTATCTAAGCCTATTAATGATCTGTCTATTGCTCTCAGAAAAGATATTATTGTATCTTTCTGTATATGTATATCTCTATCTATTTGTATACTTCTATATTGCACTAAGAAAAGAGATTGTATCTCTCTCCTCTCTATCACTCACTCTTCAACATTCCTTTTCCCTCTCTCACTCACTCTTTCTTCTCTCCCCTCCCACCCACTCTTTATCTATTCTTATCTCTTAGCAAAGAGATTATCTGTCTTCTCATTAACTTTCTCTGTTTGTCTATCTCACTCTTAGAAAAGAGATTGTATCTCTCTCCTCTCTATCACTCACTCTTCAACATTCCTTTTCCCTCTCTCACTCACTCTTTCTTCTCTCCCCTCCCACCCACTCTTTATCTATTCTTATCTCTTAGCAAAGAGATTATCTGTCTTCTCATTAACTTTCTCTGTTTGTCTATCTCACTCTTAGAAAAGAGATTGTATCTCTCTCTCTGTCTTACTCTTACACTCTCTATCTCACTTTATCTTACTCTTAGAAAAGAGAGTTAATTTTCTGATATATGGGCTTAACACTTTTGTGCTGCTAGATTATTTTTAAATTATCTGCCTGAGTAAACATTACAAAATAACACTCAGTAAGACACATTCACACATCCTGATTATAACTCATGTGAGTCGAAAGCTTGGGACAACACAACATGAATCTTGGCCAATTTACAGCAACCATATTTGCAAAAGGATATTTGTACATTAGAAGGAAAAAGAAAGATCATTATAATAGACACAAAATGTCTATTCTTTTTAACATGTTTAAATACACAAAGACGTACACACAAAAATATCTCTCAAGCACCTTAACTCCATGTACAACACACTAACATACATATATACGCTTATTATTCGGTGTCAATTGTATCTTTTGGCAACTTAGTGATAGAAATCAGTTTTCCGTTCCTTTCAAAATGTTTAATGCTATATTTGAATTTAGATTGATTTTTTTTCAAAATTTGCTTTGACTTTTAACGACTTGAGAGAAATTTCTTTCTTCTAGTGCAGTTGATAAAATATGACATCGTGTAAAAATATTCTACTCCCAAGTGGTTGTTTAAAAAAAAAAAAGAAAAAAGTCATCAAACTATATATCTTACAAGGTTTTATTTTTTTTAAATAAAAAGAATTTTTGTTTTTTTTTATATTGTTTCTTGATTTTCATGGTGTTATCGTTGTTTTTTAATTATTTTTAAATAACAAAACTTATGTAATCTATTTTGGAAAAAAGAAAAATATGATTTTGACAAAAAAAAAATGAAATTTTGATGTCTCTTTGAATTTTTCAATTCTGCCTCATATATTCAATTCTTTCTTTCATCTGCTTGTAAAAAAAATAATCAAAGAAAATAAAATTTGTTTTTCTTTTCTCTACCTCTTTCTCTGCTAAAATTGTTGATTTAAAAAAATTCAATATGAATGAATAAAATTTTGCTTTTTTGTAAAAAAAATGTTTTTGTGTTTTTTATATTTTTAACTGATTCATTTTCTACGGTTTATTAATACTTTGCATGTTATTTAAAACCAGAAAACTTTTTTACATTGTAAGATTTTTTGGGAGTGTGAGGGGATAATAATGATTTAGTGATACAAGTGTTACTAATTAACCCATAGCTGGTGGGAGAAGAGGCGTATTTATACTTAATCAGAATTCGATAAAAAACAAAACAAAAAAAAAACAAGAAATTATCATGTGGATATAAAGTGGGGGATCAATTATATATTACAATCAATATATAAACTGATCCTTCACTTTGTGGCCACTTTAATTTTTATATGTTTGTATTCCAGGGAATGTAAATAAATCTAAAAATCATGTCTGTGTAACTAATCAGTATTTGATGGATTCATTCGTTTTCTGTGGCTTATCAAACCTTTGCAGGTTATTTAAAGTCAGAAAATATTTTTAGATTTTTGTTCAGATAATAATAGTTTAGTGATACAAGTCTTACTAATTAATTCATACCTGGGGAAGAGGAGGCATCTGTTATAGTGGAATATCCTGCTACCCTTCTGGTACAGTAGGATGGATGAGTCCATCTGTTATATGAGAATCATAGCTACTGATTAGGGAGGAGTGTGTATGGTAGTGTATACTTGCCAAGTACAACAGAGCAACCAAGTATTCAAAGTATACAACATATAAAAAAGATTTTCAAACTAAAAATTTACAGCAAATTCAATCAAATAATCGCTAAATTCAGTGTGTAATGATAGAACCTGATGAACACGTGTTTAAAATGGAAATAAAAATTAGGATAATATTTTCTTCTAGGCAAATGCGACAGTGTTGATGACTGCAAGTAGAAAGGCATCAGTGCAACATTTTTCGAACAGAGATTCAAATATTGTGGATTAAACACAAGTGAGTGTTCATTAATTACTGGCAGTATAGCCCGGCATTGCTCGGGTGTAATGAAAGCTTTAAAACTAATCCATGGTCCAGGAGCTCAGACTCTTTGGACATTGGCACGAAAGACTAAAAAGCAATAGTTGTTTCCAGTTAAAGCGAAACCGTAGACTAAAAGAAAAATGAATGGATGTAAGTCAAATTTTGATTTCCTGGTATTGATATCAAATAAGTTTTTTTCGTGGTAAACTGAATTTTGAAGGTTAAATAAGTCCTCTGAGTAATTGGTATTATGGCTAAGACTAAGAACTACAATTATACCTACTTAGAGCCAAACCCGAAGCAAAAACTAAAATAAAAGGGCTGAAAAACTGATTTTGATCAGACCCGGTATATATTATCGATTTTCTGCAATATTGTAAGAACTGCAACCTTGAAACTTCTGAATATCATTTCTTATGTCTTTGTCTATGAGTGTATCAAATTTGATTAAAATCGGACCACTTCTTCTATAACCCGATTTTTTTGATTATCGATTTTCGATATTTATCGCGGGTACCTCGACACAAAACCTAGCTAAGAACACTCGCAGACGCTTATAGTACAACTGTGTAAATTTTCAAGAAAATCGGTTCAGCCATTTTGGAGTCAATAGGTAACGGACACACACACACAGACACACACACACAGACAAAGGTCCATTTATAAATAAGTTTAGATAACAATTGTAGTCGGAAAGAAAATTTCTTTTATTTTTCGATTATTTTTGTTTGAACAGTTACTTTTCTGGAAGTTGTGCGTAAATATATTTTCTGCTAAAAATGGAACAGTTCTCAGAGTTAACTAAGGCTCTACAAGCCAGTTTGCAGTTAATGCAAGAACAAATACTGTGACGATAATAAAGAACTGAAGAAATAGCAGGACAAATGTTAAAACAGGAAGAGAGACGACAAGAGGATGCGACATTAAAGAACAAAATACAAGATTTTTTTCAAAAGAAGGAATAGCAAATTTATTGTCAGAATTTACATATAATCCAAAGAATGGTATAACCATTCCTGGCATATTTGCAACCATATATTCAAATGTCAGTCAGTTAAGTGCCATATGTGATACACGCTTGGGCGATCATGTCTTGAAAGAGACATGACTGACTGGGCAGAAGATTATCCCGCAGTAGGTTGCTATTGATTTCTGCGGTAGACTGGTTGCCGACCAAGGCTATAGAACCCAATCTGTCCTGCTATTTAACCCATAACTGGAAGGAAGAGAGGGATTAATACCTTTCCCAAGGGTATTTGCGCGTAAGTGAATACAATGGATTCAGCTGGAATTTGAACTCGGCTCCCCGGTTTCTTGTTCCGAGCCGATATCCACTATACCACAACAAAGTATACAACATATAAAAAAGATTTTCAAACTAAAAATTTACAGCAAATTCAATCGAATAATCGCTAAATTCAGTGTGTAATGATAGAACCCGATGAACATGTGTTTAAAATGGAAATGTCCGAATGGACATTTTAAATGGAGTGGTTCGATTTTAATCTATTTTTACTATGTCAGGATTGGTCAGATGAGGAAAAAATTACTTTATTATTACACAAACTTTGAAGTAACGAAAATGCAAAATATACAAACGTGATACTACCAAGGAAACCCGAGGAATTGTCCTTTAATGAAACAATTAAAATATTATCAAGTTTTTTCAATGAAAGACAGAGTTTATTTCACATGTGATATAAATGTTTAAATATTGTAAAGAACAAACAAGTGGATTTTGTCACGTATGCAAGAATTGTTAATGCGCAATGTGAACTGGGTGAACTGTCTATCGACATGTTTAAGAGTTCAATATTCATGAAAGGGCTAATAGACAAAAACGTGAGGGCTCGGACATTAACCATGATTGAAGAAGACTCTGAAATTACATTCCAGAAAATTACTGAAGAATGTCAGCATTTGTTTAACATTAAAAAGAAAATATTAAAATACAAAAAAAAAGGAAATTTGCAAGTGTTGTAGGCTAAGAAGAAATTATCGGTTGATAAGACGAAAATATCCCCATGTCAAACATGTGTGGGTATCATGTGAAAAAACATTGTTTTTGAAAAAACAAGGTTTGCTTCCCATGATAGCCACTATCATGGGCACAAAAGCTCACATTGCAAAACTAAGCAGAAGAACAAGTGTTAATCTGAGGTAAATGTCTTATATTTTTTTAAAAAATTACTAAGCAATGACAAAAGAAAATATGTGTAAAGGTCTTGTGGAACAACCAGCAAGTAATCAACTAGAATAGAAGTTGGGTCTGACACTATTTATTTTGTAAAAATTACAAAATTGTGGCACAAGGCTGAAAAGGGGAGGAGAAGAGGTTGGTACTCACTGAACTATCCTATACCTAGCTAAACACTATCATGACCCATTCACTCATTACAATTTGCACAATCACCACAAGAACCCAATCAAAAGTTGGGTTTGACTGTTTATTTATTGTAAAAAATTTACAATTGTGGCACACGGCCAAAAAGGGAGGGGGAAACAAAACTGAGGATGGTCTTCAGTAATCTTTCTTATACCTAGCTAATCTCTTTCGCGACCCAGACACATGCTACAATTTTTCTCAATCACCAAAAGAACTTGTCCATCAACACTCATACTGCCATGCACCAAAATACCACAAAGCATTCCGGGGACCTAAAAATTCCCCCACAATGTACAATGTACAATATTTACAATAAATTACAAAATATATAAAAATTTTCCACATGAAATGACAAAGGGGGAGGGGCATGACACAAATCCCCAAATAAAATTTCAAACAAAAATAACAACATAAACATTGTGTTAGCTGAACCCGACCTTCCCTCAAAACAAAGAGGTCGCTGTATTCTGCAGAGAGGACAAAATCAAGAAACTCTCTTTCTACAGGGAGTGGAGAGGCAAAAAAAAGAAATTGGACTGGGGACAATATAATACTGGCTCAGACGAGATGAAACGGGACAAAAAATAATTGACGGAAACTGGGAATCTCGAACTGGACCATAACCAAAGACAAAAGCCGGGGAACAGGCCAGGAATCACACTCACTCACATTAACTAGGTACACAAAAAGGGACTTACCTTAACCAAAGGGGAGGGTTCCAGAGGAATCCAACCTGATGTGACTACCAGATCTAAAAGAGAAAATCAAGGCTAGCCCCAGTCACGCGAACCAGGCTCGCCACATTTACCCACCTTTTGCTGAACTCTGTTGGTGGCAACCGTTTCCGATCAGTTCTAATCTTCATTTTGAGTTGGTACTCAAAATATCGGATTAGATCCTGATGCGAAAGACGGCCACCCCGCAAGACTTCCTCCAAACACGTCGTCCATATCACCATTTGAGCCGTGGCCAGAAGCGACAGAAACACCATCCGTTTCACTCCGGTGTACGGGGGCGACACATTATCGCAGGCTTTTTTAACGATCAATGGACACAAGTTCCCACGGTGCGATGCGAGCAGTCAACTCGCCGACACGATCCCACAACGGGCGAACGCGCGAACAATGGAAGAAGGCGTGCGCCGACGTCTCCTTTAAGCCAAGGTTGCAACGTTCACAATCTGGCAAATCCACCAGGCCCATTATGAAACGCATGTCATTGAGAGACAAGGCGTTACGAGCTAGTCGCCAGGTCAGAGAAAACTCAGAGTTGCTGAGCCAATCTGATCCTGGCGCCCAAGACCAATGAGAGCGATACTCCTCCTCCGTCATGCCGAGCTTCTCCCTCAATCGATCCTTCGCGACGCCCTCCACTAATCCCCGATAGAAGTGCCTCCTAGGCCGAGAAAGGTCACTAGACCGTGGAATGGCCCACAAGGCCCTCCAGCACTCGCGGATGAAAGCCGGTTGCTCTCGAAGCTTGCGGCAGCGCAACGAGACCGGGGTAGTGATAGTGAGGCTAGGGAACGCGTCCCTCACTACCCCTGTAAGCAACGAGTCTTCCATTAACGCACGACTGAGAAATGCCAACCTCAAGGCGCACCGGTGGCTCGCCAAGTGCGGCATTCCCAGTCCCCCTTGACACGGACGTTGGTAACAGACACATTTGTTGACGTGTTGTCTGCGTCCTCTCCACAGAAGGGAGAATAGCAGACGCTCAATCGCCTCCTCACGCTCCTCACAAAGTGGAAGTACAGACAGCCGATAAAGGACCATGGGGAAGATGTAAGCGGCACACGCCTCCGCCAGGCCCTTTACAGAGAGACTCCGTTGACGCCAAGTTTCGACCGACGCGCCGACCTTTGCCTGTATATCCAACCAATTCTTCTCCAACTGCAAGTCCGGACCGAACCAAACTCCGAGGATTTTGACCGGTCCGTCCGTCCAGTCGAAGGGCCCCAGGAGGGGAATCCCCTTCCAGGCGCCTAACTGCAAGCCGGAAGACTTGTCACGGTTAATCTTGGCCCCTGTCACCTGTTCATACCGTTCAAGCGCCTTCTGTACCGCTCTTATGTCCCTGCGGGAGGACACAAAAGTCGTTACGTCATCGGCGTATGCGGAAACCCTGGCTCGAGCACCACCAGGGATAGCGATTCCACATAGGGCCGGACTGCACGACCTGTCTCTAAGCCGGCGAAGGAGGGGCTCCAACGCCAAAACATAGAGTAAGGACGACAGCGGGCAACCCTGTCGAACTGACCTAGACAGCGCAAATGCACTCAACAGCTTTCCGTACACCTGCACCACAGCCGTGGGGGAGCGATACAGGAGACCAATCCAGCAGCAGAAGTCGGTTTCGAATCCGGCAGCCTGCAGGACAGCCGCCAGGTAGCCATGGTCAACCCTATCAAATGCCTTGGACTGATCCAAATTGATCAGTGCGGCCTCATCATCGTCTTTTACACCCTCTAGGATCGTGCGGATCAAGTGCAGGTTGCTCTGAATTGTTCGGCCCTTCACAGCGCAAGTTTGATCAGGTCCTAACAGAGACTCGGCAACTAGCTGCAAGCGATTCGTCAGGATCTTGGCCAAAATCTTTAACTCTGTGTTTAGCAGAGTTATGGGCCTGTAACCGTCTAATTCCCTCCCAACATCCTTGCCTTTTCTCAACAGTGTGACCACACCCCTGGTGAACCGACTGGGGATGGACCCCTGACGGAACCAGTTGTTGAACACAACTGTCAAGATAGGGACAAAGATGTGCGACAGCCTCAAGTACAATTCATAGGGCAAACCATCCAAACCTGGCGACTTGCCACTGCCGACTCTCTTCAAAGCCGCATAGATTTCGTCCTCCATAATCTCTCCCTTGCAACTAGCTGCTTCAGCCGGCAAAAGCCGGGGAAAGTCAGCCAAATAGCTGCGAAACTCCTCGTCGCGGAGACTAGACTCCTTGGTGAAGCAGCATTCGAAATGCTGCCGAAACGCCTCGCACATGTCATCAGTCGACCTAAGGGTGTACCCCTCCGGGTCTCGTATCTCGCGGATGTACCGGTCGCCACCTTGACGGACTTCCTCCTTGCGCAGTTCCGCACCCATGTTCACAGCTTCGGAAGACATCTTGCTTAACTTATGTCTAATTACCTGACCCATGTAACGATCGCTAGTCGACCGCTCCAGGGCCTCCCTAGCTACGGCTATCTCTAGGGGATTCCCACCAGCCTCCGCCCGGGAAAAATTAGATCTAAGCGTCTTCACCTTGGCAGCCTTATCTAGGTTGAGCCGTTGGCTGTATTCAGTGGCGAAAGACCTAATCCTATCCTTAAGACTAGCCCACCACCTATTCCCGATGACTCCCCCAGTTAATGCCCGCTGAACTACGATAATCAGCTGGTTCCGGAAGTCCCGCCTGTCCAGTAAGGACTGATTGAACTTCCAGTAGCCAGCCATTCTAGCCCTAAATTCTAACACCACACGGGCACATACCATTTTGTGGTTCATGTAGCCTAACCAGTGGAATGTTGGGCATTCTAAGAAATCTATATCGGCCTCTCTCACTAACATTCTATCAAGGTAGGAAACCATCTTGGTAGAAGGCCAACTATTCGCCCACGTCCACATTTTTCCGCCCAGATGATCGACCCGGTATCTATCGACGAGACCAAATTCGTCAATCAGATCAACCAGGCTACGATCACCACTCCTCCCGCTAGAGCCCCACCCTCTATCCAATTTGGGATCCAGGATGGCATTCCAGTCCCCAACTAGAACTAGTCGCTTGGAATCGACCAGGAAGGGCTTCACCAGACGGAAAAAGTAGACACGCTCCTCTTGATCTGGTTGCGCATAAACCGCAACCAGACGAAACTTCTTGCTTTTCACTGCAACATCGGCCACGATCAACCGGTCCTCGGCACTGACATGGACAAGGTCGATCTCTGCGTCCAGGGTACGCTTGACCAGCAAAGAAACACCTCTGGCTTGCTGGTTCCCATATGCTGAATAGACGACAAAGTTGTTAGCCAGCACACAAGAATCGACGTCGCAAACAAAGTGAGTCTCTTGGATCGCGGCCACATCCACACCGAAAGACAAGAGGTCACGAAGCAGGCGGGCAGCCTTACCCCGATCCCTCAAGCCCTTCGCATTTACACTGGCTAACTTGATAGACATCAATTAGATCTGCAATTAGAAAAGGAGAAAATTACTCGTGGTCACATACCGGATGAAAATCTCTAGCAGTTGGGACCCCGACGGATTGTCCAAGGGACCCTGTACCAATATCGGACGCAATCCGTCCGTCTTGGACAATTCCGCCGACGTCCGTAGGGTAGGTTAGTTTTAACACCCTATAAAGACAGGGATGGATTAAAACGGGGAACCTCCCTGAACAATTTTTTCGCATCTTTCTTAGCTCAGGAGTATCACTCCTACACATGGTAATGCCTTTATAGTATTTCTCGGCCTGCTCGATGTGATCCCACACCTTGAGGTTCCCCCCTGTACTACGCACAAGTGTCAGTACACCGGGGGCCCCTGGAAAATTTGTGGGATCCTCCGTGGACGGGAAGTCCACGGAAGATAGTTTCAGCAAAGGCTTTAACAAAGTACGCCTTTGCGCAGACCAGTCCTTTTGAAGTTCTTTCTTGTTAATTTTTAACAAGTCTTCACCCTGGGGCAAAGATTTCTTCTTCTTACTGGGTGTGGGTGAGGTCAAGGGAGCAGATGCGGGTGAAGGGGTGGGTGATTTGTCAGACGAGGCCGGGGTTAGGGCTGTCAATTTGAAGGTTGGGGGTTGGGGGAGTTTCTGAGGGAAGGCTGGAAGGCTTTTCGCCTTTTGTGCATACGAGTCTTTAAAGTTTTTGATGGGAGAGACGGGTAGTGAAGCAGCTTTACTTATCGTACTCTCCATGCTTCGACTCCTCCTTAAGGCTTTGTGTGTACCTTCTTCCTCTTCTTCTCTTCCTCTCTTTAGAGAGGACGCTCGACGGTCTGGTACATTGACGTCCATGTCTTGGTGCTGCTGCTGCTGCTGCTCCGGCTGCTTGTCCGGTGTTTGAAGCTGCTTCTGCTGCTTTGCCGGTGGTTGCCACTGCTCTTGTTGCTGCTGCTGCTGCTGCTTAGCCGGTGATTGTTTCCTCTGTGGGACGTCTTGCTTGAGAAGAGAATTCTGCGGCTGTTTTACGGGAGATTTTTCTGGTGGCAGAGGATTTTTCTTGCCTTTTTTGCCTGCCTTTTTCCAATCGCTGTCTTCCTTGGTCGATTCTTGGGTAGGGCAGGCATCTTTGGTCGTTTTCTCACTACTGATTGGCTGAGTTGACTGGGTTTTGGGAGCCTTGGTCGGACAGTTTTTGGCAATGTGGTCTGAGGCTCCACATGCCCAACAGAACGGCCTTCTGCCCTCCACGATTACAAAGATCGACCGGCCTCTGCAGGTGATGATATTTGGAATCTCTCCAAATTCCTTCCTGGCCACCGTCACCTGCAGAGTGACATCGCCGGTCGCAAATCCTGCTTTGGAAATTACTTCCTTGACCTCCGCCACTTTGCCGAAACGGGCAAAGAACGCCCCGATATGATCAAGAGTAATATCCATGGGCACCCTGTGCAAAGTTACTCGCGTTTTGCGGGTGCCCATGTACTCCGTTTGTAATCGGAGCGTCTTTGTGTCCAAGGTGGCTCCTGCCAGCTCCTTGGCCTCCTCAGCTGACCCTAGCAAGACGTCTCACATTGCATGGCTGCGCCTAGCCACCATTTTAGCTTTGATGTGGTGGGTCTTAATTGCTTCTTCCACCACCTCCCTGCTAACTCCCATAAACTTGTGAGTTTTGGGGTCCTTGGTTAACAGAGAGATGATATGCGGCTCTATTTCCTGCAGTTTTTTGGGAACTGACAGGAGTTCTGCCCCGGAAATGTATTCCGCGTACTTTTCTTTCAAAGCCTTGTAATAGGCTTCTCCCTTCTTTACATTCCCTCCACTCCATGCCATGGTGGAGGGAACTGCTGACACTGGTAGTCCAACTGCTGCAGCTGTTGCTGCTACCGATCCTGCTGCCTTGGAGAGGCTAGGGGATTCAGGTGGCGGTATCTGCCAGTCCCCCTCCTTCTCTCCCACCCAGGCCGAGGTGGAAGGAATTGGCGATGCCTCCGCCATGGTCCTCCTGCCGACGGAGGCTTCACTCTCCACTACCGAACGCTAACGATCTCCGCCGAACACGATCCAACGAAGCGATCCCTGCATGAACTCGACCCGACGTACCGATCCCCGACACGAACGACAACGAAGCTTTCCGAACTCGACAGAGCTGTGGTAGACTAAGCAACACAGAGAAGTTGGGTTTGACTGACTAAAAAACCACCAGGGCAAATTGGTAGGTGGTTTAAATAATAACCTGGGAGATTCCATTCTGTTACAGGCAAGTCTATTCTGTAAGCAGTGATTGACTGATAATTTCAGTGTGTACATTGAGCTCCATAAATATTCAGTACAATATCCACCATTTGTCTTTAGGCCACATAGGGACATGTATTCAGTTACAACTCTGTTTATTTTTGTCTGCCAACTGGATGCTAGTTGGAAACATCAGGAAGGTGAGTCTCACACTCTTGACTGTTCACCTTCCTACAGGGAGACAAAAGAAGACAGCCATGTTGAAAGGTAAGTTATTTGACTTCTACAATATGTAAATGTCAAAATAAATGGATATGCAGTGAAACTTCTACTAGACACAAGAAGTAACATTTCCATTGTTAGCAATGAAAGTGGAAAAAATCGGTTGTTCAGCATTTAAAACGTCAAACAAAATTGCCAGATGAGTATCTGAGTAAAAACTTAAATTCCTGGGAGAACTTACTGGAAATATCTTTTTTGTCAGTAAGATGTGTAAATCTAAAATTTACATGATGCCAGGTGCAACAAATATATTTGGCACAGATTGGTTAATTATGCTTAGTCTGTGAGAATTACCCATAAACTCTTTTTGCAGTAAAGTTGATGCTACTGTACAGAAAAGAGTGAAAGAAATGAAAAACTGACTATTGAGTTGAGGGATGAACATTCTCAAGTATTTACGGAAGGGTTGGGACTCTGTACAAAAACAGAAGTCAAGTTTGAGTTTAAGGATAATGTTAAGCCAGTATTTAAGCCAAAAAGGAGTGTACTATTTGCAGTACTCAAGCCAATAAATGACGAGTTAGAATGCTTGGAAAAGATAAATGTTTTGACAAAAGTTGATTATTCAGAGTGGGCAGTTCCATCAGTTTAGAAAAACAAAAACATTAGAGTCTGCACTGATTTTTCTATGGGATTAAATGATTGCATGAAGCATCATACCTATCCATTACCATTGCCAGAGGATATATTTGTGAAATTGAATGGCAGTAAGAGTTAAGGAAGAATTTTCAAAATTGCAAGTGATCAACACACAAGGGCCTTTTTAAACTGAACCGTTTACCGTTTAGGTTAAAAATAGCACCAAACCTGTTTCATCAAGTGATGGACACTATGTTGGCTGGCTTAGATTTCGCAACATTAGATTTAGATGATATTCTGGTAAGAAGCCAGAATGTAAAAGAACATGTCGAGCATGTTAGAGCAGTGTTCAGAAGGATTCCAGAGTATGGCTTTAGGTTGATCATTTGTAAATGCAAATTTTTATGCAACAAATTAAATATTTGGGTCAGATCAGCAACATAGAAGACAGGACCTGAAAAGAGTGGAAGCAATCAGGAATATGATGCGACCATCAAACGTAAATAAGTTACAGGCATTTCTGGGGCTAGCAAACTATTATGGTAGTAACATCTCTAAGTTTTATGACCTAAGAGCTCCATTAAATGAATTGCTAAAGAAAAATGTTAGATGTTATTGGTCTGAAAAATGTGAAAAGGCATTCCATAAAATTAAGGAATGTTTATTTGCGGACCTGTCGTTAGCACATTTTGAACCAGAAAAGAGATTATCGTAGCATCTGATGCAAGTGACTATGACGTCAGGGCCATAACTGTGCATAGATTCAAGGATGAATCGACAAAACCAATAGCACACATATCTAGGACACTGTTATCTACGGAAAAGAATTACAGCCAAATCGAGAAAAAATCTCTAGCGAAGATTTATGGTGTGAAAATGTTTCAACGGTCCATTCATGGCAGAAAATCTGTGCTTCAAGTAGATCATAAACCATTGTTAGCAGTTTTTGTTTTGAGAAAAGGTATATAAATGCATACAACGAATAGATTGCAGTGTTTGGGCATAATTCTGACTAATTTTTATTTCAAAATGGAATTCTTGTCTTCAAAACAATTAGCACATTGCGACTATAGTGGTAATAGAAGACTGAAAGATAATTAATGCTTAGAAATTTGGAAGTATGTAAGTAAGGAATGTCTTTGATGTATTCGCTCCTTAGGTCAGTAAGTAGTTTTTGAGGCAGGGAAGAAGAAAAGAGGTAAGGGAGGCGAGCGTAGTAAGCTGTTTGACTTAGGTCAAGGGGATATTAATTACTCTCTTCTCCTTGAGTCGGTCTGCCTGGCGATGCTTTCTGTATTTGCTTTTTATATCTTCTTTTTGGATCACAGCAGCTCATTTGGGATTTCACACTTGTATTTGGTTCTGGGCTTCCTATTGGCTGATAAATAAAATTCGTGTAGGCTCACAAACTGGAAATTTAATATTTAATTAATTTTTAGTTTTCAACCGAAACATCTGTGCGGAGCTGGTGGCGTAGCTACGACTTTTGGTCATTTGCTTTTTGGTCGTGAAAGCGCAAACATCCGGTTCATCACTTTTGCTCGGTATCACCACACGACCGAGGTACACAAATTATATTTTGGAAGACACCGAGGAAATATTGATGGAAGTAGTTTATGATACTTTCCAGGTGCCAGTTTCTACATCACCACTGGTACCAGTTCCTCAAAATACATATGAAGCACCAATTCAGAGAGGTGTGAAAAGAAAGAGTATTAGGGAAAGGAAACCACTTCAAAGTTCTGACCCTAAACGGAAAAAAAAATTGAAGTGAAAGTACTACTTATTATATCCAGTAAGTCATTTTCAAAGGTGCATAACTTTTCAATACATGGAGCTGTTTTTTTGCTTTTAAACTCATATGTATCATGCTCTTTTGGTTTTTCTTCTTTGTGTAAGAAGAAATGCGCCTTCCATCGCATCCGCCGGATTAAATCCTCTGTTTTATTCAATAGTTTCATGAAATATTCCCCTTTGTTTGTGTTGGGTATATTTTTCAATGAGATTCCAAAATCTGTTTTTTTCCATTTTTTTTCTTTTTTTTTTTCCCTAAAAACTTGAAAATAAAACAAATGTGTACAGTGCCCTACCTGTATGGGAGCAAATAATTCCAAGTGAAGAGGGCTCAAGGTTTTTTTTATATTTTGAGTGCTCTGGCATTTATTTTATTATAAACAGTGCTCAATATAATGAGTATTATAGAGCTTAATATAACACAACATTAGCATTAAAGTAGCACAACATTTCAAAAGAGGAAAAACAATTTCCAAAAACATCTTGGAAAAGTAGTGAATGATAAAAAAACATCAGACAAAATGTTCATAAAAGCAGATAAAACGGCTAATTTCTATAAAATAACACCGGAAAAATACAACATGCTAATCATGAAAAACCTAACAAAGAACTATAAAAAAGTTGATAAGAATAAAGTGGACTTAGTAGATAAAATTAATACAGATAGCAAAAGAATCACAGATAGGTTAAAAATTAGTGACAGAGTAGCAAAACTTAACACAAGGGAATGCTATATAACAGTAAAAGACCATAAAGAAAACTTTAATATGAATCCCACCACTAGGATGATAAATCCAACCAGACCAGAAATAGGAAAAATTAGCAAGAAAATTTTAGAAAGAATCAACGAACAAATCAAGGATTCGCTGGAATTGAAATTATGGAAAGACACCACGGATGTAACAGAGTGGTTCTACAATATAAAAGAAAAGAGCAATTGCTCTTTTATCCAATTTGATATCGAAGAATATCTATCGAAATAAATATCTATCTATAAATATCGAAGAACAATAATAATGAGTGCCAAGACATCTGTGCTCATTCACAAAGAAGAACAGTGGAAAAAAATCAATTCCAACAAGGACAATTTTGATATTACGATGGGTTCGATGGATTCTGCAGAATCTTCAAATCTGGTAGGATTATTAATATTATATAATCTCACAGCCTATAAGGAACTGAACACTAAAGACATTGGACTTTATAGAGATGACGGACTTATAGTAATAAGAAATACCACAAACTTCAAAATAGTCAGGGTTAGAAAAATGATACATAAGGAGTTTAAAAATCTAAATTTAAAAGTAACAGTTAAATCTAAGATAAAAAAAGTAGATTTCCTCAATGTAACTTTGGATCTAGAGAAAAATATACACCAACCATACAAAAAACCAAACACGAACCCTTTATACATCCACCCAAAATCTAACCACCCTCCGTCTATCATCAAGCATATACCCTCATCAATAGAATACAGAATTAGTAGAAACTCGGCTAATGAGGAAGTGTTCAATAAACATAGCGATTTTTATAATACTGCATTGAAAAATAGTGGATACATAAACCCAAATATTAAATATGTAAACAAGAAAAGCAACCCTCGAAGAAAAAATAGGAATGGGAAAATCATCTGGTACACACCCCCTTACAACCAGATGACTAATGGTAGGTTGGGAAGAAAATTCCTCGAGTTAATTAGGAAACACTTCCCGGAGAAAAATCCACTAAGTAAGATCTTTAATAAAAATACTATAAAATTAAGTTACAGCTGTATGAATAATCTAGAAAAAATTATAAAAAACCACAATAATAATATTTTTAAAAAATTCAACAAAACCAGTAAAAATAACCAGACAACAGTAAATAACAATTTAGACAAGAAAAAATGTAATTGCAAAAATCCCATAAACTGTCCGCTAGAAAATAGATGTTTGACGAAATTGATAATTTATCAATGCGAAATATTGACGAAGGAAAACCCAAACAATATAAAAGTCTATATAGGGAGTACTAAAAACACTCTAAAGCAGAGAATTTACCAGCATACCTCTTCATTTAATAATAGCAGAAATAGAACATCCCTATCAAGATATCATTGGTACCTAAAGGAAACAAAAAAAAACACCCAAAATAAAGTGGAAAATCCTAAAAGAAGCTAAAATATGTAAGTCCTTAAATGAACGATGTTCATTATGCTTATATGAAAAACTATTTATTATTAGATTCCTTAAAAATAAAAATTTATTAAATAAACGCAACAAAATTAATGTCATATGTAGACATTGTAAATTATTCACATTAGAAAATGGATAAAACCTAAATTAAATAACATGCTCACCGACGGATTAAGTAAAAATAAAAAAATAAAAATAAAAATAAAGCCAAATATAGAATAAGTTAGTTGTTCTTTTTTTAATAATTCCCCGCTTTGTATCAGGATAATAAACTTTACAGCAAATTGATAGATGGAGCGAAAAAATAGCAGTTCGAAGTTTCCTTTTGGAAAAAATCTTTTCTTTAACAAATATATATATATATATATAAATCCCTTTCCGGGACATATCACTATGTAATTTTGTTATTACAAAGCATTATATCACTACACAAAAATTTTCATGCTTCAGAACAATACTGTTCTTTTTCAGATGATATTTTAAAATAAATTGAGAAAATTATTTTTTTAGAAAATATAAGATAAATTCATGCTTATTTAGAAAATTAGGGAGTGGCAGTTGGAAAAATATGCTTGTAGGTGTGTCAATATTGTTCAATCAAAAGTGAGAATTAGGTTGAACTATGAAGTTGAAGTTTTGAGTCGCAAAATGAAACAGAGTAGCCTGATGTCTTGGCATGACACTTTTTAATTTCATCTGGGTAAGATACATAGTGGGACCATAAATTGTTTAAATGGGTAGACAATAATTTTTAACAGCAGGTTGGATTTTAGGTTTTATTTTTTAATTTTGATGTCGTACTATCTCATGAGTTAAAGGGGCTGGAATGTTTATGTTAGAATAGGAATTAAATAACTATGCTATACTAAGGTATATTGTAGTTAAGACATCCAAATAAGTATTGTGTGGGCCATTTATTTTAGTAAAATAATTTTAAAGTTATATTGGTGCATAAGTTATAAATGAACAACTGTAATTAATTAAATTTTACAGAAAAACATTTTCAATGTTTACATAAAACTGTCAATTCATCTCTATGATTCAGTAGGACTTTATATATATATATATAAACAGTATTTTTCTCATCAGAAAGCAATGGTTTATCAACACACGAAATTCAGATTTTTCCATTGTTTTGAAAATTTGCAACAGTAGCTTCACTTAAAGAAATATAATTTGTAAACTAATAATCCGATTGGGCTCAAATTTTGTCACATGCCATTTGAAGATTAGTACTTCATAAAAATCATATGAATTTTATATTAGTGGCAAGATCTATATGTCAGGCCTGGGACTTATTGAGTGATATGTTAAGATACATAGTGAGACCATAAATTGTTTAAATAGGTAGACAATAATTTTTAACAGCAGTTTGGATTTTAGGTTTTATTTTTTAAATTTGATGTTGTACTATCTCATGAGTTAAAGGGGCTGGAATGTTTATGTTAGAATAGGAATTGAATAATTATGCTATACTAAGGTATATTGTAGTTAAGACATCCAAATAAGTATTGTGTAGGTAAGCTCTACTTTGTATTGAGCACTCTTTATAAAAGTTAATAAATGAACAGTGGGTTTTAATCTACCTGTTCTTTCACTTCCTTATATATATATATATATTCAGTTATGTAAGCAATTTTATGCATTAGTGCAAAGAAAAAACAATTTTAGCTTAACTCTCTGAAGAAGCATCTTTCTTGTGAACTCATTTAAGAAAACTTATGATCCTACAGTTAGCAGTTTAAGAAAAAGAGATTTTGTATTTTCAAGCTAAAACTGTCTTTCTTGTACATTATAGGAATTTTACTTCCCTTCCATTACTATAACCTAACAAAGCAGGGGATGCAACTCGTGCTTTTTATTCATGAACTGCTACAATCTATTCAAGTCCAAGATCAACCATTATCTATCCTGCACACTTGTACAGGATTCACTGAAAGGGAGAGAGAATGATGAAGGGAGGGAGGATTCACCGAAAGGGAGGGAGGATGATGAATCCAAACAGAATAATCGGCAATGAACCTGGAATGAAAAACAATCCATGAATTTAGGGAAGTGCATAGACTTCCCATGTGCTTGTGGTCGGAAATTCAGGTCCCAAAAGGGAGCGAAAATTCACCTTACAAAAATGGGTTGTGCTTTTCTGAAAACGATTCAGGAGCAGCGCTCTGCCAACACAGATAAGACATCGGAAAACCAATGCCAGGAAGTATTCCACAGTGCTGAGGATATCCAAGCTGTTGAATCAAAGGATGGGACGCAACCCAAACTGCCAAGAATCAAATTTCCAACAGCATCCGGATTGGAAGTGTGGTGTATGCTAGACAACATCATAAAACAAAACATTTTGTTTTCTTTTCTTCTCCGTTTTTGCCCAATATTTTTGCTTAATTTTAAAAACTTTTCATGTCTAACTGTACGTTAGATTTTATTTTTAGAAAAATTTTTTGACTGGAACCTCCTCTTTACTTTCCTTAGTATCTCTCTTTCTTTTCTTTCTGTTGCCTGGTTGGTGGTGACGGACACTCTTAGTCTCCCATCCCCCGATCTTCTCTGACCAAAGTTAGAAATATCTTTTTTCTTTTTTATTCAATTTGCCCATAGTTCGGCTTGGTTGAATTCTAGGTATGCCATATTTTTTGTTTTCTTTTCTTCTTTTGACTGGACTTTAACTAAGTTAAAACTTAATAAGTCACTTATTTTTTTCATTCTTTGAAATCTTTAACTTTTTTTTGTTCTCAATTGGAGTAGATAGACTTAACTATTGCCCGGTTCACACTCCACCCACACCTATTGAACAGGTGAAGAGGCTCATCCCTTGTTTCCTGTTTAGGATGTGGTTTCCGATTTTCTCTTTTCCAATCTTTTCACTCTTTTTTTTTCAATTGGAGTAGATAGACTAAACTATCGCCCAGTTCACACTCCACCCACGTCTATTGAACAGGTGAAGAGGCTCATCCCTTGTTTCCTGTTTAGGATGTGGTTTCCGGTTTTTCTCTTTTCTAATCTTCTCACTCTTATGTAGCCCCCTGCATATCAGTGGCATTACCGCCTTGCTTGGGGTGATATGATTAAAAAAAAAAAAAAGATCAGGGAAAAAAGAAATATCATGACTGATTGTGAATGTGTAATGAGGTTCATGTTATATTCTCAGAACGCAAGGTTTGCAATTTTTCAAAACTTTTCATAAATCTAATTTCGCCATTAGACATTTGAGATTGTATATCTACAACACACTTGTATATCGTTATAATGGGGCCTCACATTAGTGAGTGGGGGGTGGTGTGCAAGTGAAACCGTTGAGAGAAATGCTCCAAAACAGTGCACATTCTCTCCTGATGACCTCAGTTTAAATATAAATTCGAGAGGAACACATTAAAAGAAATTAAATGAAGTCATATGCCGTAGAGAAGCTCAGTGGAAATGTCATTGGCATGAGGAGCATTACACATTCAGCTCGCTTCAGGTGAGTTTCAATTACTTTTCAGTAATTTACTTCTTCAAACTCATTCAGTAACCCTCTTAGGGTTTGTATAAGAAAAACAATAATGGTGAAAAATATTTTTATTAATAGCTGTCAGTCTATCCTTTGTTCTGTATTTGATTTCCAATTATGTAGTCTTGTGGGTAATTTTAGATAAAATTTTGCTGTACGTTTGGCTTTCCCATCCTGTATTAAGCATTATTTAATTACAGAAATCTTCCCTCCTTGAATGCATAGGCTAATATGCTTGAAGTTCATCAAACACATTCTATAGTTGTTTATCGGTTATATTTTTAAATCTTGTTGGAAAGCAGCCCCTATTTTTTTACCAGTTGTAGAAAGACTGCCTGACAGTTGCCATTAAAAGCAACTGGAATAAACAAGAAACAAAAACTAGTCAAAAATTAATAACAAGTGTAGTGAAAAACTGCAAACCTTCACCAGGGAAATACTAACATCATCTAAGCAATTAGCATAAGATGATTATTAAAATGAAAATGAACTTGACAGCACTTTTGTTTTTTGTTTTTTTGCTTTTGGATAATAAATATTAAATTTATATTATAAATAATAATATTTTCATGGAAAAAATAGTGCATTCAGAAAATGTAATGAGGTAAAACAATCTACAGGAGGTAATTCAGTGTTTGGCATGTGAATATTAGAAAAAAAAATTGAAAAATAACCAGAAAATTTATCCCATACCAGATCAAACCCAAAATCTGATCAGTTTGTGCCAGTCATGAGGTCAATCATCCCAGAAAGTTTCATCCGAATGCATTCAGCGGGTCTAAAGATATCTCGACTATGGTCAGACAGACAAGCAGAGAAACATGAGCATATACAATACCTCCACCTAAAGGTGGAGGTGATAATGCTTATCTAAGAAATTCAAATATTATTTAAACTGCGACTACTTTTGTTGTAGTAAACAGTCTAGTGCCATATGTGATACACGCTTTGGGCAATCATGTCTCAAAAGAGACATGACTGACCCGGCAGAAGATTATCCTGCAGTAGGTTGCCATTGCTTTCTACAGTAGACTGGTTGCCAGCCAAGGCTATAGAACCCAATCTGTCCTGTTATTTAACCCATAACTGGAGGGAAGAGACGGATTAATACCTTTCCCAAGGGTATTTGTGCGTAAGTTAATGCAACGAATCCAACTGGAAATTGAAATCGACTTCCCGATTTGTCGTTCTGAGTTGATATCCATTGCACCACAAGGCATAAAAAATAAGATGAAAGAAAAACTAGTCAAAAAAGGAATAAGAAGAATGCTTCATATAAGAAATTTCAATTTAACTAAAACTACATTTACTAGAAGTGGTTGGTTGGTTGGTTGGTTGGTTGTTTTGTTTTATGGCATATCAACCCCAGCGGGTCATTTATTGCCAACTAAATTTTATTTATTTATTGCTGGTAATACCTTTTTCTTTCAACAATTTATTGTTGTTTTTTTTTATATATGTTTTGTGTTTAGTAATACTTTTTCTTTTCAAGTATCAAGATTCATTGGAATTTGTTTTTAAGGGCAGGGTCCCCAAGTCCTACTCTGTTATTTAACCCATAACTGGAGGGAAGGGATGGATTAATACCTTTCTCAAGGGTACCAGTGCTTAAGTGAATGCTGGGTATTCAACTGGAATTCAAACTCAGCTCACCGATTTCTCTTTCCGAGCCGATATCCACTGCACCACAACGCGCATCCATCACTAAATGCTTACAGCACCTGGTATTTCCAAGCGGTCACCCATCTAAGTACTAACCAGGCTCAACGTTGCTTAACTTTGGTGATCGAGCGAGAACCGATGTATTCAATGTGATATGGCCATAAGCCTACTACAAGTGGAGTGATTGATTTATTAACAATTTTTTGGAGATAATAATGATTTTCAGTTAAAAGTCAATAACAGGGTAGAGAAAAGATGGATTCATGCCTTTCCCAAGTGTATTTGCATGTATATGGATGCAACAAACTTGACTGAAATTCAAAGTCTGTTCTCCAATTTCTCGTCCCAAGCCATTATCTGCTTGATCACTCAAGCACGTATCACATATGGCATTTAATTGACTGACTGGCTGACTGTCTGACTGACTGAGATGAGTTAAAATTCTTGACTAGATTGTTGCATTCACTTTCACACGATTCCATCTCTTCTCCCTAGTTATTGGTTAAATTATTTAACCAATGTTATTTAACTTAAATAACAGGATAAATTAGCTCTTGCTGGCAGCCAGTCTAGGAGAATGAATTAGGTACCTCCACTCATTTTTCTACACCTAAATTTAAATTGAAATTTTAAAAATAAATAATTATCCTCAAGCTTTAAATTTAGCTTTAATTGAAAGTCAAGAAATTAAATTTAGTAATTCCAGTAAACAAAATACACTGGCGTATTTTAAAGCAAAATTATATAGATTGGAATCTAAAATTTTTAAGATTAAAATAAAAAATTAAAAGTACCGCCATTTTTTTTATTGATCGACAAATTTTTAAACAGTAGCCACATTCCTGTAGCCACATTCCTGGGGGGTAACATACTTAAAAAATATATATTTTTAGCAATATTTTCTAAAAATAATGCAATCAAAATTGATTTCAGTCAATTATAAATAAGTCCTGAAGTTTTCATCAAAATCCAACCATTATTTGATTTATGCAAGAATTTACAAATTAATGTGTCTTTCACGGCCCAAAAAGTTAATTGCGTAACAATTACGTTTTTTTTTACTTAATAAAATAGCGGCAATTTGGATATCGCACTGATGTAAGAAAAAAAAAAGACTTTCTACAACAATTTCGAACGTGTTAGAAATAATTAAAAAACTTGTAAAAATATTTTGAAAAATGCTTTGTTCTATCCTCTTAATGGTAATATAAACTTTTTGCCGATAGAACTTTGTTTTTATTTAGTTTGGGACCTTTTCCCTTCCTACTATGCTGTTTTTTCATCGATTTTGTGGAGGTACCTCAACACCATTGCAATAGAAAACCACTCAGCAATCTTTCCCAAAATGTCATGGAAATTTACAGATAGCAAAGGAAAGGAAGTTGTCGAGAATTATGATCACCTACGTCGAAAATGCCTCACACAATAATCAATTTTCAAACATTCCTAATGTATACAATTGTTATGGAAAATGTTTTATGTCAGATAGTGTATATCAATTTTCTATCTCCCTCCCTATTTCTATATAGATTATATAGTTTAAAAAAGGTTTAAATAAACCGAAATTATACTATATAACAATAAAAACAATAATAATGTAATCAACAATGTTGCATTTTTTACTTTTGTTGACGGAAAACTTTTTAATGGGACAAGGGAGAGAATTCATATTATTTGTTTTAAATTATCTCCCTTGCGCATTCGGGTTAATTAATTTTTTCCCTATTTTTACTAATTTTAAATGAATAATTTTTTTTTATTAAAAATTAACCGATTTTTTTTATACATTATCTTAATTTGTTGTTTACCTTGTGTATTTCAAGTTACATGTAGCAGTTATGGATTTTTACAATAAACTTCAAGTGATAAATTTCTACACCTTGTGGAATCGGCTCCCAAGAGGATGCTTTTCCGATCACTACAATCTTAATCTGTTAAAGTCTCGGGTTAACTGCCATCTTCCCTATATATCCCCATAAACTGTGTCTCTTTTACCTGTAACCCTCTACATCAAGTGGATCTTGTACAGGGTGAAAATAGGTGTAAAAAAAAACACACACAAAAAAATTCAATCTTCTTCAATGTTCCGTGTTTTTAGTTTTAACTTTTATCATGAAGGCATAAACAAATTTGTAACTGGATGGCAGCTGAGAAATGTATAGATGTTCAGGGTTCCTATTTTGACAGATATATTTTTACTTTTTAAAAAACACTGTTTTAGTGTTTACTTTTTTAGTTTTGAATCTGAAATTTTTTAAAAAGTTGATTTTCTAAAAGCGGCTATTATTTTCTGAACAACCTAACATTGCAAAATCCGTTTTTGTCATGTGCTATATGGATCTCTGAACTGATTCCTCCAACAAATGTTTAAACTCTAAACGATCCTTTCTTTTTCCATGATAACTTTTAACTTAAAAAGTTAACTAGCTTCACCAACATCATAGGAGTGATGCATATTTAAGTTCTTTCTTTAATCTTTATAAATTAACCTATCGACTATTTAAATCCCAACGGCTGAACTGAGTTTTATCAAAAGAAAGTACTAGGTATTTTTGTCAGTTTGTCTGTGTATGGACATGAGCATTGCTATTTTTACCGAAACCTCACCAAAACACGAAATGTTGTAGTGTAGGGGAGCTGTGTATTTTTTTTTTTTTTTTTTGTTCGGCCTTGTATCAGACTTAACCGAACTCCCTACAGCTTACAAGTTATGCAGAATTATTATCAGGTTTTCATCAGAAAGTTGGTTGTCAGTTGGAATGTGTGGATTAGTGTAAGAGCAGAATAATAAAATATACATTTTGAATGTTAAATTAGAAATTTATTAAAAGGAGGAATAACATAAGTTGTAGAAATTAATGTTCATTGAGAAAGTTAAGGTATTAAGAGTTCGTACAAACTTTTTGTAGCAGTAATTGTTGAGAGAGATAAGGAGGAGAACAAGGTGCGACCTGACCTTATCTCCGGGTCGATTTGAATTTGCCGTTACATTTAGATGTGTGTCATCGAACCACCTCCTCTGACTAAACGCTGTGACCGGTTAGAGACCATCCTTAAATATTGGCCCAGTCGCGTGGGGTGGCTCCGGCAAGGAATTTTTTCTTTAGCTGTGGAAAAACCATTTCTCTGGCGTATTTTGAATTTTGCGATTTGATGACCAATCAGGATCCAGAGTTCCGCGACAATGTTCCTGAAATACACCTGTATAGACCCTTAGTTCCCCTGATCATAACCTACTGTTCAGTGTCCATCATGACACTGACAGGACAGGACAGGATAGGATGGAAGTGGGGCAAAAACAAAAACAATCTTACTTTTTAAAGTTTTAAAGAAAAGTAAATGTGTTGTGGTGCAGTGGATATCGGCTCAGAACGAGAAATCGGGGAGCCAAGTTCGAATTCCAGTTGAATTCATTGCATTCACTTACGCGCAAATACCCTTAGGAAAGGTATTAATCCGTCTCTTCCTTCCAGTTGTGGGTTAAATAACAGGACAGATTGGGTTCTATAGCCTTGGCTGGCAACCAGTCTACCACAGAAAGCAATGGCAACCTACTGCGGGATAATCTGACCAGTCAGTCATGTCTCTTTCAAGACATGATCGCCCAAGCGTGTTTCACGTATGGCACTTAACTGACTGAAATCAGTAAATTAAAATAATTTAAGTAGAGAACCTTTAAATGTCTAATCGAGGCCATCAATTCACATGCACGAAAAAGGAAAATAATTATGTACACTTCTTTATGACCATGAGCTGAAGAAAGATATCAACGGTGATTGATTTCAGAAATTTATTTAAGTGACTATCGCACCTTGTTCTCCTCCTTATCTCTCTCAACAATTACTGCTACAAAAAGTTTGTACGAACTCTTAATACCTTAACTTTCTCAATGAACATTAATTTCTACAACTTATGTTATTCCTCCTTTTAATAAATTTCTAATTTAACATTCAAAATGTATATTTTATTATTCTGCTCTTACACTAATCCACACATTCCAACTGACAACCAACTTTCTGATGAAAACCTGATAATAATTCTGCATAACTTGTAAGCTGTAGGGAGTTCGGTTAAGTCTGATACAAGGCCGAACAAAAAAAAAAAAAAATACACAGCTCCCCTACAGTTGTCCTTTGTGGTACAGTGGATATCTGCTCAGAAACGAGAAATCATAGCGCCAAGTTCAAATTTGAATTTGTTGCATTCACTTACGCGAAAATACTCTTGGGGGAAAAAAGTATTTAAATGTAATCAAATCCATCTCTTCTCCCTCCAGCTATTAATTAAATAACAGGACAGACTGGATTCTATAGCCTTGGTTGGCAACCAGTCTACCGTAGAAAGTAATGGCAACCTACTGCAAGAAAGAAAATCCTCTGCCCAGTTAGTCATGTCTCTTTCGAGACATGATCACCCAAGCTACAGTTGCTCGAAGCAAACAGTGTAACTTAATTGACTAGTTCAACAGATTTTGTAGGGATGTGTGCTGTTATTTTACTGTAAAAAAAAAATGGTGATCAAATTGGAGATTCAACCAAATAGTGGAAAATTGATGAAACATTGATTGTAAAAAGTTAAAAAAAAACACACAAAACGTCCGAGTGCTTAATCAATAATGTTTCTTTGGATTAGAAGAATTGAAAGAAATTCTGAAGAATTTTACTTTGTAGAATTTGTTTGTGATAGATTAAGAAGCCTTCTAGAAGCAGTCAAAATATGTAGAAATATTGAACAAGGTTTTATGATCATTCATTAGCAATGGTTGGTCCGCTTATAATGGGCTAAAATAAAAACGATCTGGGCTGGGGGTACAATCATGAAAGAAAATAATTTCGTTGATTTATTTAAATTATTACAATTTATTTTTAGTTCATACTCAAACAATTTAGTTAGCTGGATTCATTTAAAACGTTTTCTTAGAGAAAAGGGAACCAACACGCATCCGCATATGAATATACTTTTTAGTTTTTAAAAATCAAAAAGTATTTAAAAATGAAAAATGATAAATTATCACGCGAATTATGGTCCCTGTTTTATGGCCTCCGATTTTAGACTCATCAATTTTCTGGTTAAAAAATATAACCTGAATTAAAAAAAAATCTACCCACACTTTTCTACATCCAGTTTTCTTGTTGAAGTTCTTGTAGTTTGCTTTTCTTTCTATGTCTGCTACAGTGCCATCTGCATATAAGATTGCGGCCGCCAATTCTGATAGGACTTCTAGTTCTCTCAGTTAAAGTGTATTGAACAAATCTCGTGAGAAGACATCCTTTCTATTTAGTATTTTATATTTACTGAATTCGTTTTTTGTCCGCATGCAGGCGTAGATTATTATCCTTCCCAAATTATGTCAAGGTTATCTAAACAGTTTCAACATTTCTTTGTGTTTTTTTTTTTTAATCAAATGCATTTTTTTGCATAATCCAACTAAATTAGTTAAACATCCCAGCATTTTCTTATCCCAAAATTGGACAAAAAAAAAAAAATTAAATAACAGTCCCATATAAAAGAGGGAAAAAAAATCAAATTTAACATTGAAATTCAAGGAACTTTTTATTTTAATGTCAAAAAATTAAGATTAAGAATATCCAAATACACTTTGACCTACGTAACAAGAAAAATATAATTCTGTCGAGTACTTCCCGAGTTTATGGGTCCGCTCTGTTTACAACAGAAGAAATTCATAAATCGATGCAAACTCTTAAAAAATATTTTCTAACAATGCTACAGTCACATATCCGATATAATTCATAGTTAGGGAGTCTTTAAAGACTGACTTTTATGTGAAGAAAGGCTTAAAAAGGGCGTTTTTAAAATTTGGACCAAAAACGTGAAACAAACCACCGAGATTGTACAAAAAAGCCCTTCATTCGGCATAATATTCGTATTCTCGAATAAAAAAAACTTTCCATCTTGTTACATTGTACAATAAAATGTGTAGCTGTTTATAGTAATTAAATTATTAACTATTATTATTAATTATTGTCTCAGTTTTATTAAAACCTGAATTAATTTAAAAGTTCCTTGAATTCACAAAAAATGTGTTTCTTTTTTTGTTTGTATAAATGATGATACTGGGATGTTGTTGCACGACCTCCGCTTTTTTGGCGATACTAAGAAGTGGCGTGTTTTTTTGTTTGTTTTTTTTTTGTCCTTTTACCAAAAATTAAAATATGTTGCCACGTCTCTTGACAAAAGTAAGCTTAAACCTAACAAAAAATTTGCCATTCATTTTAAAATTCTATTTTGATATTTTAATAAAATTTGAAATCAGTTTTTCAGTACGATCTGCTTTGACGTCCTGATTAAGAAGTTATATTTTTTCAATATTTATAAATTATTTACAAAAGAAAATATTTTTATAATATAGTTATAGCAATACTTAATATTTTTATAACAATTTATTAAAAGATTAAAAATATATTGCAATTTAGAAATCAAAAATCTAAGGGAGATAATTACTTTCTTGCTAGACGAGAAATTCATTTGAACTTTGCTATTTCAGACGAAGAAAGTTTCTTCAAAGAAACATTATTTTTCATTGCCTGGTAAGAAAATTTAAACTAATTTCCTCTCATTCAAATTACAACGAAATGTTTTTTGTTTTTATTTGAAAAATTGAATGTCACCAAATTCCAGTAAAACTTTAAATTTTATTGTTTCTTTTTTTTCAGCATTAAAATTTTTTTATTTGATTTAAATATTTAAAATACTGTGTGATAATTGTAGCCTCAAAAAATGAAAAAAAAATCAAAACATGTTATTATTTTGTAGTAAACTTGTTTAAAAGTAGAAAAAAATGTTTTCGTTTTGTAAAAATAGTTAAAAATTAAAAAAAAATGTTTTTTCATTCTTTTACCTATTTCTACTGAAAAATTGTATTTTGTGAAAAAAAAAAAACTTTGTATAATTGTATTTAATTTGTTTAATAATGTTTTAAAAGAAAAACATTTTTTTAAGAATGTGTTTTTAATTTTTGCCACCAGTCTGTATCTAAAAAAAAACTTCAAATTTTTCTTTTTACTTTAAACAAAAACACCTGCTTAACTCCTTTTTGTTTTAAGAAGTAAACATTTAAGAAAACAAATCTTTATTTATGAGAGAACAAATTTGAATAAAATTAAAAATGTAACCATCATGAATTTGTCTCTAAATTGCTTTAAGTTACTTAAAGATTGGTAATTACAATTCCCCTCACACCAATAATAATAATGGAGGTAGTTAAATGTTATTGTTGTTAAGTTAACAACAATGTTATTGTTAACTGTTATTCTCTTTTCTTTTGCCACCTATTGAACTAATGTTAAAACTCCCAATTGCACACAAAATGTTTAGGTATTTAAAAAAAAAATGAAATTATCCTTCAAAGATCTGTTAGGCTTCTACATGACATTTTAAAAATTTGATTTCTCTGAGGAATGAGTCTTCCCATTGCTTATCTTTTCAAATAGCGTGCAACACTTTTGTCCCGGTTTCGTCAACAAGATGTAATTCTTAACCTGAAGTTAAGCATAATAATATTTTTTATATTAGTTTAAATTTCATTTTTTAGTTTCTTTAGCTTATGTTCCCAGTATTAGGTAAGAAATTGTAAAAAGAAAAAAAAAGGGAGGAATAATTTTAGTTAAGCTAAAAAAATGATTCTTTGACTACGAAAACGTATTTTTCCGTTTAACCTGTTCTCTTAAAAAAATGATTTTCATCGAAAATCTCTACAATTCCAAGAAAGTGACTCTAAATTTAAAGTCTAAAATAAGGGGAGAACTTAGAAAGTGCATTTAATGGCGAACTGAACCCTGACTTTGTTTTCGATGTTGAGGTCGAAATTTAATTTTTTTGCAATGTCTGTGTATAAAACTGCTATAAAAAAAAATTAAAAAAATCTATTTTTGTACCTTTTTCTATGCAAATATGTGTGTAATTATATTTTTCCCCATATTAAAAAAAAATGAATTAACGATTAAAAAACATACAAATTTAAGCCTTAAGGATCTCGTTGAGCATTTAAAAATTTAACAATAAAAGCCCCCTAAAATGAAAATCTCTTAAAAAGTTAATTTTCCGAAGAACATTTTTTGTTTTTAATGCTAAAAAACTAAAAAAATATCTTATGGAAATACGAGATTTTTTCCTACAAAAATACTTTTTAAAAAGTTTTTACTGGTTTTAAACCTTTTCCTTTCAGAAGTGTTGCTTTTCGTGAACATTTTTTTTTTTTGTATCTCTTTTTCGTTTTCAAGGTCAGATGTTTAATAATAGCCGGTAAAAACTTTATTTCTCATTTTAAACTTAACTTTAAAAATACAAATAAAAATTATCGTAAATGTCATCAGTGTCCTTAGATCACATTTATTATCGCTTTTCTTTTCAGGATAAATGGTGGGGTATTGTTAAGTTCAGCGTTTCAAATGATTTTTTTGTTTTCTTATTGCATGTACTCGGGCTAAGTTAACAAGTGAAAAGAAAGATTAGGTTCCGCGGCTAGGAAGTTGCTTCCCATTTTGTTTGTCACACTAAGACAATTTTTCTCTCTTGATTCTATAAGTCAACTATTCGTCCTTATTTTGAATATTGCTGCCACATATAGTCTGATTCTCTTTTTATATATTTAGTAAAGATTCTTGATAAAATCCAAAGAATCTGCATTGCTGCAATGTTATAGGTTCTGACCTGGCATCTCGCCTTCAATCACTTGCCCAACCCCGTAACGTAGCTTCCATGTCTCTTCTCTCTCTACTTTCATCATGGTAATTGTTCTGATGTGATGGTATCTACGTGGATATTTTTGTATGAAATTTTAAGCGTAATACTAAAAAATTGACGGTAAGGTTTCATCATTTTATGGTTGAAATTGCTTGATGTATAATTTTTTTTTTCGGCTAACATTGTTGAACATTTCATTTCATTTCTCGCTTGTGAAACTCTTCCAGCTTCTTGCTTTTTTTTTTCTAGTCAAGTTTGCTCTTCAAAAATGCAATGTTAGTTGTTATTTTCTTATTTCCTGTTCTTTTATTATTCTCTCGTTTTAATAGTGTTTTCCTCATTCTCTAAACACTCAGTAACCTCTTGCGTTTTTGTATTTTATTGCTTTTAAAAAGGGTGATATGATTTTGAAAAAATATCAAACGTCACCTTTCACTTCAACTGACATCAACTCATTGCATCCTCTTTTTGTATATGAAAAATCATGAATTCGAAATAAAATGAATGATAATGTTCAGTGTAATTTAATTTCTCAGCTGTATTTAAATTATATTGCATTTTGGACATTTTTTTTTTCGTTTTATTTCAGATGAATTCAAAGAAAAACGCAGTTTCCAAAAGTTTGTTTGCGTGGGATATAAGGGAGGTAATTCAGTAATTGCTTTGAAAAATTCACTTGAAACGCATAAGTTCAATGATTGATGTTCTATTCTGTATATATATACCAACTTCATGTACAGTGCGATCTCTGAATCTTTTTGCATGAATTTTTAACCCTTCCAAAAATGTGTATAGTGCGACCTTCATTTTTTCCCTTTTTGCCTAGAAAATTGATAAAAACTTGCTCTTATACTCGAGTAGATACAGTAAGTTTTTCCCTCTGTATTTTTCTGTAATAATTTTTCCTTAATTTAATTTAGATGGCTCACTTTCCTCAGTCTTTTGAATAGGAGTAGAGATAAATAAGGGATAAATCATCTCTTATTTCCTGTTTAGAATTGGGTTTCCGACATCTTCCAAACTACTCTCACACAGACTTTTAACATCTCTGAACTGCGTAATGTTATTCACTACTTAAATCTTGGTCTATTCAAGTCTGGAATTGGCTGCCATCTTTCCTGTATGGCTCCTCCCCAAACAAAAAAAAGAATCACTTCTTGCCCTTTCTTATGCTCAGACAGTACCACACGGTAACCCACAACCTTGAGTGGCTCTTGGGACTTGTATTAAGTGAAAATTAAAAAAACAAAATTCAATCATTCAACCTGCTATGTTGTTTTTAACAAGTGCTGGACATTTACCAAATGACTAAACTAGTTTTGGAGTAAGTTTACAAAGAATGCCAGAAAATATTTCTTAGTTTAGTACTTTCAATGTGGCTCCTTGCTTTGAACACCTTTTGGGATTACAGTTCACCCTAGATCTTATGGTAGTATAGAAATATGTATTTTTATATCTTTAAAAACTTACCCACAATACATATTATGTATAGTTGAAGACATTTCAAAATATTTAGATATTGACATTAAATAACCTAGAAGTGTTGATGTCACAGCAAGACAAGGCACAGTACTTCATTGTTTTTTTGTTTTTTTTTGTTTTGACTTTTCAGCGTCTGTATTTTTTAAGTTGTTTTCATACTAGAGCGATGTAAACAAAATTAATTTGAAATATTAATAGACATCTAAACTTATTCATAAAAGGAACTTTGTGTCCGTTATAGACTCTGAAATGGCTCAACCGATTTTCTTGAAAATTTACGCAATTGTACTATAAGTGTCTGCGAGTGTTCTCAGCTACGTTTTGTGCCAAGGTACCCCCCGATAAAGATCGATAATCAAAAAAATCGGGTTATAGAAGGAGTGGTCCAATTTTAATCAAATTTGATACACTCATAGATAAAGACGTAAGAAATGATATTCAGAAGTTTCAAGGTTGCAGTTCTTACAATAGTGCAGAAAATCGATTATTTATATATATATATATATATATATATATATATATATATATATATATATATAAAGGCAAGATGTTTGTGTGTGTGTGTGTGTGTGTCTGTTTATCTGTCTGTATGTCCTTTATACAAATCCACGATTTTTTATCCGATTCTCACCAAACATCACACAAATATTCTTCAGGCTGAGCGTGAGCTCCAGGACCATAGATTAGTTTTAAAGCTTTCATTACACTCGACAAACACCTGACTATACTGCTAGTATATATATATATATATATATATATATATATGCGTGTGTAATTGGATAAATACAAATTAAAAAAAAGAAGAAAAATGTAAAAATAAAAAGAGAAAGACAGAAAGAAGAAAAAGTATTAAAAAAATAATAAATAAATAGGGACTTCCCGTTTAGGATGAAAGACCAAGATTCTACTAGAATGTTTTTGGTGGTTCTAAAGGTATCTTGAAGTCAGAAATGGAAGTGTTTCCCTACAAAAAATCCGGGTAATTATCACTGAATATATCTTTATTAAAAACCAGACATGAATAAAGGCATTTTCTTGTAGTTGGTGTAAAAAATAACCTGGATTTTATAGAAGTTTAGAATTGATAAAAAATATATTTACTTTGAGTAGATGTAATATATATCAAGTCAGAATAAAATAATGATGCTAACACTAATTGTCTGTCTATCCATCCCCCCTCTCTTTCTCTTTCATTACCTCTTTTTCTTCACCCTTTCTTTTTTTAATTTTACATAGTGATTCTTACTTTGATTATTTTTTTTTTTTTTTTTTTTTTTAATCATTTCACCCCGAGCAAGGCAGAAACGCCACTGATGTGAAGGGGGCTACATAAATGTAAAAGGATTAATTAGAAAAGAGCGAGGAGTACAAGCTAGTTAGAAAGGAACAATAGAAAGCTGAGAAAGCAAGTGCGATGACAGATACATAGGTAGAGAGAAAGGGAAGGTTATACAGAGGAGGGGAGAGAGTAGAGGCCAGTGGTTAGTAGCTGAGTATTAACTTTGCATTTAAATTTCTGGAGGTTGTAGCCGTCAGGAAAGCAAGAATACGGGAGTGAGTTCCACAGGCGGGAAGTGCGAGAGAGGAAGCTGCAGGAGTAGAATTGTCGTCTGCATTTGGCTAACCTGACTGTGAATGGGTGGGACCCAGTTGCCAGTCTGGTTGCACGGGTAAACACCTGTTGAGGAGGCATCAGTGACTTAAGCTCATCCGAGCAGAAGCCATGAAAGTATTTATAGAAGAGACAGAGGGAGGCCACATTTCGACGATGGGAAAGTGGCTGCAGTCGAGTCGCCAGATCAGTACCTATCACATTACAGACTCTCCTTTGGAGCTTGTCAAGAACACTGAGGAGAACGGCAGGGGCACCTGGCCATAAATGGCAGCAGTACTCCATGCACGGATGGATGGTTGACTTGTATATATGCAGGATGGATTCAGGTGGAAAAAACATACTGGATCGACATAGTGACCCAATCTTCTTAGCAGTAGATTTTGCTATGGATTCAATATAGTGGTTCCATTTGAGGTCTGAGGACAGGGTAAGTCCGAGGAGGCGTAGTGTATTACTCTCCGGGAGAATCACCTGGTCCATGCTTATGGGAGGCAGAAGAGGTTGCCTGTAATGGTTGACAGACAACAGCTTGGTCTTAGATGAATTGAAGTTGACAAGCCACTTCTTGCCCCAGTTCACCACAGAGTGTAGATCCCGCTCAAGGTCAGCAGTGAGATTGTCTGTCCGCCACGACAGGTTTCTTACTGGAGCGGGAGTATATTGTAGTGTCATCTGCGTAGATGCCTACTTGGGACTTGATCTCATCTGGGAGGTCGTTGATGAAAATAAGGAAGAACGTTGGGCCCAGGATAGAGCCCTGTGGGACACCAGCATTCGTGCTGTAGGACGAAGAGGCACGCCCATTCAGAACGACCTTCATTTTGCGGTTATTTAAGAAAGATTGGATTAGGTCAAGCAGGTGACTGGTAATACCATAACCGCGTAGTTTGCATAGGAGGCCAGGGTGCCAAACCCTGTCGAAAGCCTTGGAGATGTCCAGAGCAACCGCACGAGCCTCGTCAGACTCATCAAGGGCCTGTAGCATGTACTCCGTTACAGTTGTTAGCAGGTCGGCCGTGGACCTGTCAAAGCGGAATCCATATTGCCTGTCGGAGAACAGTTTGTGGGCGGTGAGATGATGAACTATTTCAGCATTGATTATAGCCTCGAATACTTTCGCGAATATCAGTAGAAGACTGATAGGGCGATAGTTGGATGGGTCCGAGGGTTCACCGCAATTCTTAAAGACAGGAACGACTGAGGAGAATTTCTAGCATGCAGGAAAGCAGGAAGCAGAAAGGCAGTAGTTAAACAGTTTAGAGAGTACAGGGGAAAGTTCAGGGGCACACCTCTTAAGGACTATCACCGGGATTCCATCGTCTCCACACGCTTTATGGGGGTCGAGTTTTGAAATTACTCTGGATACTACTGTCGGGGTAATATATACGTCGTGCAGTTTGGCCTCAGTTCTAATAGGGAAGTCGAGTGGATGCACTTCAGACGAGTCGAATGTGGAGTTGGATGAGAATCTGCGGGCAAAGCACTCAGCTTTGTCCGCAGATGACGTGAGGACCTCAAATCCATGGATTAAAGGAGGTATTGAGAATTTCCTATTGTTGTGCACTCGTTTACAATTCCTCCAATAGTCCTTGGAGCCGAACTTGCGGTCAGCTATGTGCTGTCGCATTCTCTCAGCAACCAACTGCTTGGCGTCATTTAGGGTTCTCTTGCACTCATTGCAAGCAGATGTGAACAGGCGCCTATTGTGATCAGTTGGCTGTCTCCGGAATAGACGGAAGTAATGGTTCCTGTGGGCAATGGCGGCTGAGCAGGCCGGAGAGAACCATGGAGAGGAATGAGGTTTTAAGCAATACTTCCTGGTGGGTATGAAGGCATCAATGCCAGCTTTCACCCATGACGAGACCTCAGAGGCACAGTCATCAACTGATAGGTCAAACACTTTTCCCCAAGGGACGTCGCAGAGGAAATCGCGAAAGGCATCCCAGTCAGCTTTTTGGTAGAGGTAGGAGGTTCTGTAAGTAGGGGGCTCCTGGGGGGAGTGAGATTGGAAAGAAATACTGAGGGAGACTACAGCGTGGTCGGAGTTGCCGAGAGGGCAAAGCTGCGTGACTTGACAGGCGTCAGGCGCAGAGGTGAAACATATATCTAGCAGTGAGGAATGACCTGAGGGAGTGCTTGGGAAGCGAGTGGGGAAGTCCACCACTTGCGTAAGGGATTGGGAAATAGCAAAGTTCATGGCGTGAATGCCCGCCAGATCAGTAACGGCGTTTTCAAGCCACTCAGAGTGATGGGCATTGAGGTCTCCAAATACAAATATGTAGGCGAATGGGTGATAGGAAATAGCCTTATCTATGTTGTCGGCAATGCTATCTAGTAGGGAGCAGTCAGGAGAGGAGGGAGAATGGTAAAGGAAGAATAGGTAGCTAATCGAACTGAGGAGAGACAGGCGGAGACATATGTATTGGTGATCAGTAGATTCGAGTGAAGTCACCCTAGTTATGGGGAGGTGTTCGCTGACAGATTATACTGAAAAAAAAATTAAAATCCTCATCCAATGTCTTCAACCATGTAAACAGTAAAGGCATTTTTAATTGATCTCAAAATAATTATTTCTTACTTATTTCTTTATTATTTCTCCCAACTCTCTGTGTCTGTTAATAACATGGAACTTAGATCAATTATTTGTTTATGCCATTTTAATATTGGTCACATGTATATGTAACCTGTATAACAAATTAAACAGTGTGCAAATGTAATTAGTTTTTCTATATTCTGGGCACATGTACTACAGAAAGTCAATGTAAATGTGTTATGTATCGCAACCATGTAATGAGCTAAAAGCAAGTACCTGCTCAGTGTTTTGTGTTCCCCGTGTGGCATATGGATCTGTGGGATGAGTCCTGTGTATGACATTCATATTCATCAAGAACAGAAGACAACAATGTGAATGTTGAAAGCTATGATGCAAATTTCATGATATGAATGTATGAAATTGTCCATATGAAGTTTGGACTTTTGGAAGGCTGTAGGGAAGCTGATGGAGGCTTTCTCAAGTACATGCTCACAGGGGTGATTAGACTTAGGTGTATCTGTTTCTCTAGACCAAGGGTTGGCAACCTGTAGGCCAGATCTGGCCCATGAGCCTGATTACCAATGACTCTATTTTTAACATGAGAGATGAGGCTCTCAAATTCAACAAAAGGCCTGCTGTTATCTTCCTCTGATCCACCCAACCGAATTTGAATACTATGACTGCAAAATCATGATCAAAACTCCTCTTCTGCGTAAAAAATAAACATAAAAACAGAGCTGATTTGACCGACTGACCGGCAATAGACATTAGGCGAGGACACCTTCAAATGGACAATGTTGTCTCAGTCGGCTTTCTATTTCATTCCTCCAACATCGATCCCTCCCCCATCACTTAACCCTGCCACCTACCCTATGTAAATTGCTGGAATCTTTCAATAGGCCTTGTTTTTAGCTTATCACACGTAAGTGTATATGTTTGCAACTATTTGTACTTGCATGTATGGGTATATGTGTTTCATTTTTGTTTGATGTGTGTGTGTGGTGCGTTTGTGGTATATTTTGCAATAACGGTTTCAAACCCACACATAATTTCATCCATTTTGCTTCGGTTGATTTTTTTCACTTTGAAGTATTTTGACGTTCCTTGAGGAAAAGTAATTTTTGTTAGATGTTTTTTAATTTTAGATTTTCTTTTTGTTTTTCTGATTTCTCAATGCTTATTTTCATTATGGGTTTTGAATATTTGGGTTGACAGAGGTCTGCATATGTAATTTTCCTTAATTTTTCATTAATGGCCTTCATCCAGCCTATCATTATAACATGATCCGGTCCACAGGGTTGAATGTGTTGCTGACCCCTGCTCTAGACAATGGCTCTTTATATATACTAATTGTTCACTTAATTTCAGTCTTAAGAGCCATTAGAGGAAGGGGCTTACTGAATAAGGTTGTAGACTTGAAAAGGTTAAGATTGAAGCAATTTTGACATCACTTACCACCTCCTTTAGGTGGTCCAATAAGTGTTAACTGGACCCTTATCTATCTCCCCATAACTGAATACTACTTCATACACCAATTTCAATTTTATCATTGATTGGTGGTTCTGAATTTTATGTTTTAGGGATATCGCCATCAGCCAGTGGAATTCAGGCATTGATCAAGTGTCCTCTACTTAATTCTGTTTAAGTTAGCAGTTTCATTTGGCAGCTTTTCAAAGGATGATCTGATGAAGACTCTGGTATGTTGTATTTTGAACTATTTCTTGTATATTTGGGAGGAGTATTTTACACACACACACACAGGGTGAGTTAAAAGTAGGTATACACTTTAGTGTTTTTACAATTCCATTTTTGTAACAGTTTAATTTCCTAAGTGCTCGAAATGTCCTTCAACCTTGCAACATTCATCAAACTTTTCCAGAACACTGTGACACACGGTACAACACAAATTCCAATCTGCATAAATGTCAATAAATGTTTCCAAGATGAATTCTTTTAATTTGTCTACTGTTTGGTGATTTTCCTCATAAACCTTATTCTTCATCCCTCTCCCTCTCAATAAAAAATGAAAAGAGGTCCATCAATTTTAGTTAGGTGAACATGGTGTTTATTCAATGCTGCCACTTTGTTTGATCCAACATTGAGGAAAGGTTTTGGTTGAGGTAGTCCCTTATTGCCAAACCATAATGTGGAGGTGTCCCATCTTGGTGAAAAAACAGTTCAGTGGAGTTTACCCTGGTTCTTAATTATGGCACTACCATGTTTCAAAGCCTGTTTAAGTAACTGTTACTGTAAAAAGTCATGTCAGCATATAAATAATTAAACAACTGCATGTATACATACTTTTTGCCCTGTGTGTGTGTGTAATTGAAAATTATTAATGATGTTTTAGCCTTCAATTTCTCTGTTTCAGATCTCTTGGTATTTATTGTGGAAAGAATATTCAGTTGTGAGACTCCATTCATGCAGACTGTGAGATTCTGTTTAGAACTTTTTCTTGAATAGAATCATCTTTAGTAAAATAGAATTGGATCTGGCTAAACATTTTTTTTTTCCTTCCATGTATTTTTCAAATTTTCTTTGAAAGTTTATCAACTCCTCTACAGCCTGTACCACCAGAGCTATTCACTTTCTTTTTACCATTTCTTTGATTTCATTCTCAATAATTTTCAAGTTGTTTTCATTTTACATAATTATTACTGATTATACTGACTAAATTAATGTCATTATTTAATGCCTTGAACCACATAAACACTAAACAGCATTTTGAATTAACCCCAATGTAACCTTTATTTTATTTATTTTTTAGATCAATTATTTAGGCTTTTGCCATCTTTGTATGTATTAATTTGAAGTCAACCTCATAATTAAAAAAAGATATTTGTTTCAATTACTTTTCAGATAATGTATATAGATATATTTTTATAGTGTTTAAATGAAAATAATGGTGTCATGGTCATCCTTTTTTTTTTTCTTTTTCTTTAAATTTACTGTAAAATTCTGTTTTATGAATACTGAATTTGACTTAAGTTGTTTGAATCTAAAATTTATTTAATATTAAAAAAGAAAATTGTACAAATTGAAAAGACAAATTGTACCTTCTTCAAAATGTAAATGTGCTTCTTTCTAATCACAAGACAAGAAAAACAAATTTAAGAATATTTTTTAATATTATCTTTATATCTTAGCAATTTTGAAATTAGACACTTTTTAAAAAAAAAACTTTAAAAAAATATAAAACGATATACAGGCCAATAAATTTTGTACAACACTACAAATACTAACACTACTACTACTACTATTAGATTAAAAGCCTAATTTATGTTCATGTCATTTGTCAAAAATTGAAAGCCATACTGAACCAAAATTAATTTTCATTTATTACTATTTTTTTCCCCCAGTTAGTATTTCTAATTGTTTTTGTTACATATGTCATTAGGACTACTATTACTACTTTTACTTTAGAAGGTACTCTAACTTTTGCAGCTTTTTCCACTTTTTAGGGTGTTTTTGTCCCTGTAGATAACTTAAGTTACTACAGTAGATTGACTCAAATAGTACAACAAACTTAAGAAAGTAGGTGTTTTGAACATAAATTTTATGAACAAAGAATTCAATTGATAGTAAAATTAATTAAAACCATCTGAAGCTTTTTTTTTTTTTTTTTTTTTTTTTTTTTTAATATAGCCAGTTTTGTACTTGTAAAATCCATAAGGCTCTGAGAAAAAAAATTGTAATCCAATGATGGCTGGTAAAAGAATAGAAGATAAACCTCCAAAGAAATCTGGTTCCAAATTATTTTGCTGTGATTTATGTAGTAAAGAATTCTCTCGAAATTCCTTCCTTCAGTTTCATAAGCTCAGTCATTTAGATCCAAAGCCTTTCAAGTGTGAGACTTGTGGGAAGGTCTTTGAGCGTAGTTTTCCCTACAAGAAGCACCTACATACGCACAACCCAAAGCAGAAAACAAAGTCCCACACCAAACAACAGAAAGTGTTTCACTGTTGGGCTTGTGACAAAACTTTCAATCAGAGAGCAGCACTTATTAATCATCACAAATTTATTCATACTCAGAGATTTTTGTGTGAAGTGTGTGGTACCCAGTTCTTGTGTCGGGCATCCCTTGATAGCCACAGTCTTAATCACATAGAACAGCAGCCCCCTACTGAAGCTAATGTAGAAATGGACAAAACTTATCAGACAAAACTACAGTTGACCATTCATACTGGCAAAGTGTTTAGGTGCAAGCTGTGCTCAAAGCTATTTGCTGCCAGCTCTGCTCTGGAGAATCATATTCTTATGATACACAGGCCAACAAAACAATTTGAATGCCAGATTTGTGGCAAGTATTTAAGTTGTAATTTTACTCTGCAGGTGCATCTAAGGATTCATGCCCGGTTCAAGCCCTACATTTGCCAGTTATGTGGTTGTACCTTTGCTCGGAGAGACATTTTGGTAAAGCACAAGCAAAATGACCATAAAAAGAATTAGTACAATGGTTGTTGACAAGCTGGTTAGTCACCTAAGTTGATTTGATGGTCTCTCTCTCTTTCTTTCCCCTCGTTTTCTTTCTCTTCCTCTCCCTTCTTCTCTGTTAAAAAAATTAAGACTTGTGAATAAAATCTTGCAATGCCAGAATTATAAGGACATACCTTATTTTATTTTTTATTTTTCCTGTCCTTACCTAAGCCATTTTTCCCATTTCTTTCCTCTAAATTTTCAAAGGTATTAGTGCAAAGTTGAATCAGATTTCATCTTCTGCTGTCCCACTTGTATGGCTGTTTTGTCTCTGCTGAAAATTCAGGAAAAAACAAATCTGTTCAGAAAATAAGTGTTTTCCATTTTTCCTAGATACCTTATCCCACCTACAATTTGAAATATTAGAAAATTAATTGATAACCCTCTTTTAATTCTTGGTTCTTTAAAAGGATATATGTTCCCAGCAAGCAAATGATTTAGTTGCTTACATTATTGTCTCTGAAAATAAATGTATGAATAGTGGATTAGGAACAAATTATAGTTTGTATTATACAGATTATTAGTATAATTATTAATAATATTTATTTATACCTTTTACCTGAGTAAATTGTTTTCATTCATTTTTTGATCACTGTACTACTTAAAAAGCTAATTTTAGATTATTGGGGTTTTTTTGTTTTTTTTTTTTTACTAATTTAGTCTGTTCAGATGACTATTGCTTAAATTCCACATATTTTTGATTAGTTTGTCTCTCCTTTTTTTCCTTCTCTCTCTTGTAATGTGGAAAAGGGGTTAGCAAACTTGCTTTCATAGGTCATTACTGCTGTAGTGATTTTCACACTATGCATTACACTTGGGGCTTTGTGCCAAACCATCTTAGTAAATACCAGTATATAAAAAAAACAAAAAGGTGTAATAATAAAAGAATAAAATTTATGTAATTTTTTTCTCTAACCAGTATATTCATATTTTTTCTTTATTAACCCAATATTTTGACAAGTGTAATTGCAACAATAATTTTATTTTTCTTGGTCTCTTAAATACCTCACCAACTTCAAATCCCCAACTGGCTTGCATAATTCTAAATAAATATTTGTGAAAAAAAAGACCTTGTTCCATTACTGATATTATCATCATCATTATATTTTGATTTCTGTTATAGTCAAACAAATTACCAAGTCTGCAGGAAGACCTAATGTAGGTAGTGTTGCATTATTATGGCTACATTTCATGATTTATTTTTCTAACACTCATCACATCATTTTATTTTTATTTTATTTAACACCCATATTACATGGACAAAATTCTTAGTGTGTGGACTGTACTTATCAAGACAATTTTTTTTTATTTCTTTTAAGCTTGGATTTCCAGGGATTTTTTTCAATGTGTTGTGTGTGTGTTTTTTTTTGTTTACTCATTTCAAGCACATTTATGACTGGTGCTGTAATTTCCACATTTTTTTCTATTTTGATTTTTATCAATTATTTATTTATTTACTTTTTTTTATTTTATTTTTTTCATAAGTCTTTATGCTTCGATAGTTTTTCAAATTCCTTGGTTGCTATGTTACTGTCCACTGAGTAAGCCATATCAATTAGTAGGCAAGTTTTTTTTCTTTTTGGTTTTTGACAATTATATCTGGTCTATTTGCTGTAATCTTCCTGTAAAGATGGTGCAATCCCATAGAATTGTGATGTTTTCTATTTCTTTAACCGGTGCTGGGTGATGTTCATAGGAGTGTTTAACATCTTTTCCAAAGTGTTTGCCCATTATCCAGTATAAATATTGCCCACTCATTGTGACAATTTTTATATTCATTTGGTGCAAGTGCAGAACATCCTGAGATGTTCTATGATGGTCTATGCTTTCCTGATATTTGTCACAGAACCTGCATTATGTATGATATTTGCCTGAAAGTTCATAGTGAAAAAACTCTGATCTTGCATTGCAAGAATAAAAAGAATAAAATTCAATCTAAACTCTAAAATCTCATCTGGAGTAAACTTCAAAATTTTACAAATTTAATTCAGCTTCATTTTATAGTGAGGTTGAAGGAACTATTGGTTTTAGAATTTTATTTTTTAAATATGTTGATGTGTCTGAGCTTTGAGGCTTTTTGATATTCTTCACTGATCACATCAAACTTGTTTTGTGTCAGAATTTGTTGTGGCATCTTCTGATAAGTTATGAGAATTTTTTAGGTCTTTTAGATGTAACCCATTTTCAAGTGGTAAGTATTTTGTTGTCTAATGTATAACAACTTCTTCCATTTTTCTTGTCTGCAAACTTTCTTCTAGGTCACAACCACAGACAAACCTAAGGTCAAAAATGGCTTCATGACATTTTCCACTAGGCATTTTTTTATAAAAAAAAAAAAAATTCAAGATCACACACATAAATGGAACCCTGTAATGTGTGGGCTGTACTTGTGAATATAATCCTCTCTACTATAATAAAGACTGATGTGTTTTTGTGTGTGTATGTTTTCCTCCTGTCATATTCAAAGAGAGAGAGACAGACAATAGTAAGGCAGTGTCAGTTCAGTTCAGTTCATTCTCTTTACAACCAGTTATTAAACCTCTTACCACATATTTGCTCTTTAATAATGCCTTACTATTTTATTTTATTTTAGTTTTTTGCAATAATTATGTTGAGTAGTGATATACTCTATTATAATAAAGATTGTGTGTGTTATATCTCCTTCCTCTCGTGCTCAGAGGTCTTTTTCTTTTTCTTTTTTAATAATGTAAAATACTCAGTAGTAGGTATACAAATATGTTGCTGTCATTTTAGATGGCACAAGCCCAATCTTATATAATCTTTTTAAAGCTTGGGCTACCACAAATCCCTTTAATGAGTATATTTTCTAATCAATCCAAGGGCTTTAACTACAACTGGAATTATTGTTGTACTCGTGTGCCACGTTTTTCAAGATCTTTGTTTTTTATTTTATAGTTTTCTTTTTTAAGATCTTTAAAGATACATTACAATCTGTGGAGTCTGCCATGTAACTAAGTACGTTTTGTTTTTGTGGTCTTTGATCACAATGTCTGGGCAATTAGATTTCAATGTCCTGTAAATTTGTTACAGGATATATCTATAATTTGGTCTAGGTGATGTTTATACCATTTTGCATCCGGCAGCAAGGCCTTTGACTGGAAGGTTGTGAGGAGCATGGAACTACTACTTAATTGCTGTTGTTCTCAGGTTCACTCTTACTTGGGGAGCCGAGTTCAAATTCCAGTTAGATTCCTTGCATTCACTTACACACAAATATGCTTGGGAAAGATATTAATCCATCTCTTCCTTCCAATTATGGGTTAAATAATAGGACAGATTAGACTGTATAGCTTTGGCTGTCAGTCATGTCTCTTTAGAGACATGATCACCCAAAGCGTGTATCACATATGGCACTTGACTGACAGAAATACACAATAGATCTACATTTTGAAAAAATTAGGAAAATATAAAATTTATAAATCCTAAGAGTCTGAAAAGATTAAATACAGTAAACCTAAATGAAGAGAAAGCAAGAAATGAATACTACAGACGTGTTTGTCTAGTTTTGAATATCAACATAAACATGTTGGTTATCCCTGTGGCACAATAGAGTTTCAACATCCTTAATTGAAACCATAGCCAACTAGTTCTTGTGGTTGTGTAAGACAGTTCTAGTTGAACTAATCCTCTGCTTCCTTCAAATCTGGGCACATACAATCAACACCAGCTTTAGGATGATACATGCAGTAGGAACCGTTCTCGTTTTGACAACTATTTGCTTATTGTTGGTCTTGCTTTACTGATCTCTGGAGGTTAACTGGTCCACTGAAATTTTTACATGCAGGTGGTGGTACTCTTTGTGTGGAAACAAAATCTGAGGAAGAGTCTATCTTGAATGTCAGTGCTGCCAGGAGATGAGAATCTTGTTGATCATGATAGCAAGGTATATGCAGAAGTGTGTTGATGTGAGCCCTGTTTAAGGCCACTGGTGATTGGAAATAGGTCTGTCATGGAGCATATGGATCAGAGACATGAAGCGATCCAAACAGCCAAAGCAGGCAAGAGTATTGCACATCGCTGGTCTTGGGACTTTGTCGAAGGCCTTCTGGAGATCTCAAAAGATGACCATCTGTGGTTTTTTGCTCTTCTCCTGGAGCTATTGCACATAAGATCATGTTAACAGTACCTTCTGAAGGCCAGAAACCGCATTGGGATTCTGAAAGGATCTCTTCTGCCATGGGTAGAAGTTGATTCAGTAGTATTAACACAAAGATCTTGCTAGCAATGCTTAGGAAAGAGATGCCACTATATTTTCATTTAGTGAGTGATCTCCTTTTTTGAAGATTGTCACAATGTCTGTTTGCATTTTTAAAGTCATCAAGGATTCCTAGATTTTCTGTATCAGGTGTTTCATGAAGCAGAGTGATTCTTTCAATTTACAGGAAGTTGGGTGGGGAGGTTGAAATCCAATCCCAGGCAGGGATTTGGGAGTATCTTGCAGATTTTCTGGCATGGTTGGAAAGAAGGCTCTTGAAGTGATTTTTTTTTTTTTTTCTCTCTCTCTCTCCTCCAGTGGCTCAAGAATTACATTATTTTTTCCCAGTGGTCGAGTAAGGATGATGGTACCATCTGAGTCCTTAAGACCTGCAACTGTTGATTTGATGAGTCCAAAGATTTTCTTTGTGGTTGGATTTTTGTTGCCTTTGCCTGCCACCATGTGTTCTGGATTGTGTGGAAATATTTTTGGTAGTTTTTTTCATTGCCTCCTGATATATTTCTTTTCAACTGAGTGGAGGTTTTTGAAAGTCAGGCGTTCTTCTCATTTTTGATAAATCAACTATTCAATTTCTTCTTGATGTTTGCTGAACTAGTCCTGATTTTGCTGATATCCTTGCATCCCAGTTATTCATTTTCTGCTGATGGCCTTCACATTTCATAAGTCATTAATGTCTTTTTCAACAGATAGTTAAAAAAAGCTCCAATATTTGTGGGTCCTGGAGCCTCACACAGTCAAAACGTTGGTGAGGTCTGCCTGCAGATGATGCCTAGGTGGTTGGCAACTAGATATCTTGAGACATGAGAGCAGGAGACAGTAGTCTGTCCAGCAGCTATCTGCTCTAGACATGAACAGGTGATGAGGACATCCTTTTTGTCCCAGGTTCAAATGAAGACCTACTCCAAGATATGCCAGTGCTTGGATCTTGGGTGCTGCTATATTGTTTTGTGTCAGTTGAGAGTCAGGTGGTTACAGTTAGGTCGTGTTCTGCATAGAGATCAAGAAGCAGATGTCCAATTGTGTTGCAGTTACTAATACCATTGTGACTGAAAATACTCTTCCATGTATGATGATCATGGCCAACTCTGGAGTTGAAGTCGCCAAAACCCAAAAGTTTAATTTTGGGGTAGTTTGGATTATTGAGTTCAAAAGGTTGTAGAAGGACTTTTTGATTGTGTCATCAAAGACTAGGGTAGGCGATTAGACTGAGATGAATCAAGAAAATAACATAAGTGTGATTCAGTGGTTCATCAAGATGGCAACGAGGTTGTGCTACTCCACTAGTTTGATCTTCACAGCAAAGCCGACCCTGTGAATGTGTTGCTCACTTGCTTCTTTCCTTTTCCAAAAGATTATATAGTTGGATGTGATTACTGTTTCCTTCTTTAGCAAGTGTGGTTTCATTCAAAGCAGCTATGTTGATGTCAAAATGGACCATCTCGTGACACAAATGTTGTTCTTCTCTCTGGCTGTTTCTTGTCTTTGATGCCTGTCAATGTACATACACTCCATGCGCTGATAATCAAGGGGCTGAAAGTGACAGAGGTTTTGCCAGTTTGAGATCTTAAGTTTCTACAACAAGAATGTGTCATCTGCTGATCAAGGTTAGCCAGTCAGACATTTTCACAATGACCTATGATTACTTCACCTTTTCTTGGCGCTTCCCCCACTTGGGAGAGTTGCGGGAATCTTGACTAGGCCAGTGCAGTTATGAGTTCAGCTGCTGTATCATTACTTCAAGGGATGTGATCATCATGAACATGTGTATACTAGGGGTCTCAAGCTAACTAAGCCTACCTTCATTGTTTGCATTGGATTTTCTGAAGAGTGGAAGAAAGCAAACTCAGTTTAACAAGATCATTCACATGAATTTGATTTTCTTTGCAACTGATAAGCCCTCACACTTGGCCAAAAGCACCTCTCTCGCTGCTCAAAGGAGATTGAAACAGACAGGATCTGGCAAACCTGATTATATCAGGTTGTCGAATGCTTGTTCTGTGAAGATCCACCTTGCTTACATCAGCCTGACTGGCACTTTCCTCTTCAGCCAGTTTGTAGATCTTTGCCTATTCTGCCATTGTGGTCTTTGGGGATTGGTTTCATTCATCTTGTTCCAACTCCTCGACTTTACCTCCCAACAGGAGTTTGACCTCCAGACAGCTTCACTCTTGGGATCACTGGGACACAGAAACCCTCTACTATAATAATTAACAATTATATATATTTTACACTGAATGTCAGTGTGAACATTTATCAATTGTACCACATTGACTTAGTATTAATTTAATAATTATTAAGATAGAAGATAACTAGTAACATTGAATTTAAATTTTTGAAGATCAAACTTGACTGGAACAGCAAGAAGCCAGAAGAGTTACACAAGTGAGAAGTGTAAGAAAATAAACTGTTAGCATAGAATGTATTACATCTAGCAATTTCAACTATAAAACTAGCTGCCAATCTAGTACTTGAATTCATAGAGTCTAGGTACCATGTGAAAAGAGTAAACTACAATTAATTCAGTTTATCTACATAGTATATTGTCTGTCTGGATTTCCAAAATGAGGCCTTATCATGATTTATTAAAGTAGAACTAGGAGTCAATCCTAGTTGGGATCATTGATTCAATTTATATGATCCCTTCCTTAGCTGCATAGGACTACATACAATTTTGAATTCAGAGTTTTCCTCCTAGACCGGTTGCCACCCAAGGCTATAGAACCCAGTCTGTCCTATTTATCCATTGCTGGGGAAAGAAGAGTTGGATTCATGCTTTTCCCAAGGGTATTAAGATGTAAGTGAATATAATGAATTCAAATGAAATTCAAACTCAACATTCTAATTAATTTCCTTTTCACAGCATTTTAGCCTCCAGCTTTATTTGGGAGATTTTCTTTCAATCAGAGTAATCTTTTAAGAAACTTCAAATTAAACTTTGTAATTTACATGAGTAGATTGTTCTCTTTTCACTGCTCATATCTCTGATATTCTTCTTTTTTTTTTTTTTGTGCCACTTACTTTCCAGTGAGTTAAAATCTGTATTGCCCAGCCTAGGGATTAAGCCATCAAATTCACAAATCAACACTCTAATTCCCCTCGGCTTCTTTGAGCTTTAACTGAGCTAAATACAAGATAAGTTTATATATAGATATGTATGTTTATTCTGGTATGACATACTGCAGTGCCAGTATCTACTTTTGTCTGGAGTGTTTTCTCTTTCCATTACCAATTTATTGATAATGGATTTCCCACTTTAATAATGATTTATATGTTATTTTTCTCCTGGTATTCTTTTTTGAGTTTTTTGCAACACCTGCACTTTTGACCTGGCAGTGCTTATTGTTTTGCAATTATTTCTTACTCTTGCTCTCTCACTCTCTCTTTCTCTCTCTCTTCATAGTGTCATTGTTTCTTTCTATAACCAGCCAAATAAAGTCTGTTGTAGAAATCCATGAGTATTCATAACATTTTCAATTCAATACACAATTCTTGTGAATGATGATCACTGAAACAACATAAGTGTGGTGCATGCAGATGGTATGACTTTGACAGAAAAAAATCACAGCAACTGTAGCACTAATCTTCAAGTCCACCATGTCCTTTTACATGGCTTTTCTATTCCTAGTGGGCCTGGTTAAAAGTTTAATCACAGATCAATCTATCTCTGAACATTTGTCTTCACAGGGTTCTAAAATAAATTTCTTTGTCATTATCTTATGTAACTGGCAATTGTTTCATCTGGTTATCAAAATCAAGTATTAAAGCCAAAACACTGTACAAAAGACTTTCAAGTTATCATAGCTGAACATTTTAATACACATAAAACTGAGTTTTTATTTGTTTTTGTTTTTCTTGTAGGCACAATTTTCTTAACAATTTATGCTCTGCAGAATTGATAATATAGCACTTTGTTTTTCTGGGTTATCAATGTCATTTTTGATGAAGTATTGCATTATGTAGTTTTGACAATTTGTACAATTTTGTCACACTGAAATCTTTTGTTTTGCAACCTCACTTTTTTTTAATGTTAACACCTGTTGATTAACATATGTGAACAGAAGATTTGCTCGCTACCTGCTCTTTGTTTGGGATGTTTTTTGTTATTTAATTAAAATCCTTTTTGTCAAATATATTTCTAGTTGTCACCTTTCTGCAACAAGCCAAAGAGGTAAATCTATCAGGATTCATAAGATACATGATTGAGCACTTCATCATAATATAAAGCTTGTTTCATTAGATCAATTATGTTTGAGTTTGATCCTCACTTGGTGCTCCATACTTTTGGATTGTGCAACATCTAACTATGCTTAGAAAATCACTAATATATCCATGTTTGTGAGAAAGCCTTATAATTCTTGTCATCAGGAATGAATCCCTGACCCCTTTTTATATCTCTTTTATAAGAGGAAACAACCCCAGTAAGTTACTACATTCCTTTAGTCAGAGGCTACATTTGCACACACATCCAGATTATAATAATGGAACTATGGTAAGCCTTCTGCCTATTTGGAGAATTTCAAGTTGTATGATTTATGTATTAATAACATCTTTGGGCAGGATTTTCTGAAGTAACTTTTAGAAGTTTCAGTGGGAGCCTCATTAAATGTCTATTGGGCACCTTTTCAGCCCCCTCCCCCCAAACCATTTCCTAATTTTGACCAATGACTATAGCCTTGGCTGGCAACCAGTCTACTGCAGAAAGCAATGGCAACCTACTGTGGGATAATCTTCTACCCAGTCAGTCATGTCTTTCGAGAAAGTATCACGTATGGCATTTCACTGACTGATTGTTGCCCAGTAGCTTTTAAATAACAAAATATATAGTTCTCTAGATAACTTTATTGCAAGTGAAGTGAGTAGGCTACACTTGTAGAAGGGATAATTGGACCAAGCACTTTTTACTATTGTGAGTTCAAACTAGTGACTACTAATGAACAACACAAGAATGGTAGCTATTCACAGACTTAAAAAAATTCCTCTTAAAAGACTGAACTAGTTAATATTGAAGCACAATATTGATTCTTTAATACAGTTGACTTGAAATCTGTTTAACATTGCTTTTGAGACCTGTCATCAGTTATACAAATTCAAATAAATTCCATTTGGAGTAACCAATTCACTTACCTGGATAATGTTTATGGAAGAGTTAAAGAACATGTCATTAACATCAGGTGACATTTACTGAGGCAATCATGAAAAGTGCACATTATCTACCTTAGTAGATCTCATGGATTCAACTATATCTGAGGCTAAAATTAAACCTGTCCTGAAAGACTTTGATATGAATTCATTATATCATGCTGTAGGTATGTTTTCATATTACTTTACTCTAAGAAGATTGCTTTTCTTGTACAAGTTCAGACATTTGAATTACACAAGATGAATTAAAAAGCATTTCAATGTTCGAAAACAGATAGAAAATGATGTTCCAATTTAGAGAGACCTGCATCTGCTAATACCATTGCTGCCACGTGAAATCAAGCTGGTAGACCAATAGCTTTCCTTTCAAGGACAGTAAATGTGAGTGAAAAAAAAATTCAATGATAGAAAAAAGGGGCACATACTACAGAAGACACTAGTTAACGGGATTCTGCTTTACCATTCTTACTGATCAGAAATCTGTGACATTCATGTTTGATTTTAGGCAGACTAGTAAAATAAAGAGAAAGATTTGCTTACTCAATTTGGACACTATATATGACTCATTAATGGATGCTTTGTCTAGGGCTTACTATTCTGCTGTTGGTTTCAACATAGGCATTAAATTTCTCAAATTTGTCATTAAGGTACATTTTCTTACAACAAGGAACTTACCATTCTCTGTTGAAGATGCAAAAAAAGAATTTCAATATTGTTTCCTGTTTATGCTGAGTATAAGCCAGTTTTATTGAATTATATTTGTATCATTTGGATTACTGTTGTTTTTAAAGGCTGTTTGTCATCCACTTCTACAAATTGGTACTTACTGTAATAGGCAAGTACTCTTTTATTTCTTTTGTCCAGATATGTTACTTCAGCCAGTTATCTGCTCTTTGGCAAATATACATTCAAACAGAAGTAATTCATTCAAGTCATTAGAAACTGCTTGCATGGGTGTGAAACTTCTAGCTGAACCACTCCTTATTAACAAGGCAACAGTGGAAATGATATAATGGAATTATATGACAAGCAGTAAATCATTAGTCAAATCACAATGCTTAGCTAAATAAACCGGAGTTTGTGCTACAGGATTGCATTCCACACACACACACACTTGTTAATGGCTACAAGCACTACTCCACATAAATGAATCATTTCTAGTGCTAATTGATAAATGCAGGCTTATAACTGTGGTTGCCCTCGCCCTAGAGCTGCCCTTTTCAGGTGTCTAGTGAAACAAAGTCTGACTGTATTGCTGAAGAAATGGAACTCTTTGTGACAAATCCCTTTTTGTTGCAATGGAACAAATGTCACTCTGAAATTTCATCTTGTCAGGTCATTCAGGAAATAGTCTTTGAAAATCTGAAACCTATTATTGTAGTTCCTAGCAACCTGAAATTATTGGATAACAATGTTGGGATGAGAATTCTGATCAAATTAACAAAACAGTTATATCTCTTGTTCCCTTGCACAATATCATTGATTCCTTTCACAACGTATGTATTATACTGATGAAAGTACATATGCAAACCACCTTCTCTGAACTTAAAATTTTAATGATGTATTTGGTTTATTCTTTGCAGATACTAACTTGAACATTTTTTTTCTTCAATTTCATACTCTAGTTATATTTAGCAAAATAGTACACACTTTTGATAAAGTCTACTGACTTCAGATGAGTAAGCAAAAAGTGTGTGTGTATACATATATATAATTGGGGACTGTAAAGTAGGTATACAGTAGATATTATACAGTATTGATTCTAGGATTTATTTAATAATGAAATTAATTTCATTACCGTATATCTACTTTTGCCTATACATTTCTCATGTGAAATGTGGACTTTGTTTGTTACAGAAAGGCTACAGACATTACCATTATGCATATTGACATGTTCTTTGTTGAGCCAATCCAAGAAACTGAATTCTACTACATACAGAATAAGAAGTTTTTGTTTTATGAATGTTAGAAAGAAGTTTGTAAAATATCACAATTCAATCTTGCTTATAATAAAGTACTATGAGCAAAAAGTAGGCCCATAGATTTACCAGTATTTGTACAGTCAAATTCCATAATGCTCTAATATTACTTATTCAAATATCATTATTATGGTTACTTTAATTAAAAAGGAATTATTATAAATACTAAAACGGAATATTTTGAGATAAATACCTTTTTTGGCATTTTTTCCCCCTAATGCATTTAAAGTGATTTTTCACTTTTAATTTCCTCATTTAATTTACCATTCTATTCTGTCTTGTAACATCTTTTCTGCTAAACTGTCTTTGATGTTTGCTTGTAAATACACTAAAAACATTTTCTTATAATTCCCTGCTGAAAGTTAGGAAGGATGTCTCATATGCCATCAAATAGAGTATATTGGAATTTTAATTCAATTTCAAAGCCTGCAATTTGCTTCAGGTTTGAATGCTGTGAATTAAGTGCTAGGGGTCTTCAAATATTAAATTTTTTTATTTATTTTTTTTTTTTAAATGAACATCTCATTACCTGAATATTACAGACAGAAAGAATTTCAATATTTGGCATTAATATATAATGGCTTAATTTTTTCAATGTCTAAACTTTAGAATTATATATTATTAACTATCGCCCGGTTCACACTCCACCCACGTCTTTTGAACAGGTGAAGAGGCTCATCCCTTGTTTCCTGTTTAGGATGTGGTTCCCAGCTTTCTTTCTTTTTTTTTTTTTTCCAATCTTCTTTCACTTTTCATTTTTCTTTTTTCTCTCTCTTTTTTTCTCTCAATTGGAGTAGATAGACTGAACTATTGCCCGGTTCACACTCCACCCATATCTATTGAACAGGTGAAGAGGCTCATCCCTTGTTTCCTGTTTAGGATGTGGTTTCCGGCTTTCTCTTTTCCAATCATTTTACTCTTAAGTAGCCCCATGCAGACCAGTGGCGTCACCGCCTTGCTTGGGGGTGATATGATTTTAAAATATATATATAAACAATTTTAGGGGAAAGAAGTACGACAGTGTTGGGGTAGTTTTGTGACACTTTGACTTCATTAGACAGTTTTATATTAATGCAACTACACATTCACATAAACTAGAGACACTGGCTATTTAATCCCTTCCCTCTCCCACCCCAGTGTTTTGGGTAAATAATCTAGCTGATTTCATTTAAATTCTTTATCTTTGCTTCCATCTTGTTATGAATGACCTTATATTGCAATAATAGATCTACCAAGAATTGTGAATCGTTGAAAGAATACACAAGTTTACTGTGAATAATCTAAATTAAATCAGCTAGATTATAAAAACAAAAAAAATTAAAATTCTCAGTATTTCTCATGTTGAAATTCTTCTTGTATGTAATATTCAGGCAATGAGATGTTCATTTTAAAAATGTTATATAATAACCCTCAAAACACTTAGTTACTACAATCTCCTTCAAAGAAGTTTCCTTGTGAGCCAGTGTATTGTTTCATAAAAGGTTATAAAAGTTTGTGTACTTGGTTGTACTGTTCAAATTCTCTCAAGTGTTGGGTAGCAACTTGTATATCCATAACATGAAATTTTTTAGACTATTGTCATTTTTAACCATTTAATTTGTAACAAGCAGCATAAAGCTATGGATTCTCATGAACTTATCTCTTTAAGGGGAAGTGCTGTTGTGATATAAAACTTTTAATGATAAATTATTTGCAAATTATTTCTAATCCCTATTTTGCTAAACATGGCTAAAATAGACACCAAAAGAAAACTACTTGAATCCAGACAATATTTATTAATTTATATAATTTTTAGTCAATTGGGATTAGAACAATTATTTTAAAGGTAATTAGCCCATCTGGGCATGTTACTTCACCTCATCCTTTGTGAAATAAAAAAAAAACTTATAGACTATTTTAATGAGGGATGGAGAAGAAAAAATATCAAATTCGGCATTTTGTATCAAACTTTATTAAACTGAGGATGGATCCATTATGAAGCTTATACTTGGCAACATGGGGGTCACCTCTTTTAATGTTGTGTATGTATGTTTTTTTTTTTTTATATCAAGGTTAATTAAGCTAATTGCCTTAACATTTAAATTAGCTGGTGTTGACATTTTTAGGAACACAATCTGATTCAAAAGATTTAAAAAAAAGAAAATATAATTTGCAATGTTTTATACCAGTTATTTGCTTTTTGAGGATCTATGAATATCTGCTGAAATCTCTGTTGACATAGTGAGGTTCTAATAGAAAACAGCATGTACAAATGACCTCAAGAAAGGCACAGACAAAAGGCAATGCAGGATTGTTGAGGTCTCTAGTTCATTGGTCAATGGGACGGGAAGAAATAAAACCCAAAAAAAAAACACTACCTTCTAAGGAAACAGCACAATTATCTTGGAACAAAAGACATTTACTGAGCTGACTTGCTCTTTATTCACATAAGGCAGGTGAATTATGCCCCCAATGTAGGCATTTAAAAAAAGAAAAAGAAAAAAGCTTTCTCCAATGCCTAGAACCCCAGTTCAAGCAAGCTGATTAGTCAATTTATCATTTTAAAAAAAAAAAAAAAAAAAACTACCATTTGCATATCTCTTCTAGTTATTTCCCTGTTCATTATTCATAGCTGCTACTGGCAGTTCATTTACTAGACTTTCTGGGGATGGGAGAGTCAGTGTTCCTACATGAAACTATACATGCAAGTAAATGAGGGTTTACAGAAGAACTTTGAACCAGTAAAATAGACTGTAAAGCCCATTTTATATCTGGTTGATATATTTATCATACATGTGAATGAAACAAACATTGGTAGAAGAGAGAGAGAATCCAGAGGGTCATGCATCTCTTTTATAACAGAAAATAAAACATTAGACAAACAAAATAATTTGAAGGAAAAATCAAGACATTCATTCATGAGTGAAGATTTGGAGGGTGAAAACAAAAAAAAAGTTCTCTTGGTAATATCGTTTGTGAGGAAGAACAAACAAAAGAGAAATGGATGGGGGGTTAACACCAATAATTGTATTTTTTTTCTTTTTAGTTTATGAAAGAGGGGACAAAACTTTAGTTCAATAATGATTTTCAAAAAGGAAAGAAGTTAAAAAAAAAATCTATTCCAGAAATAATTAGGTTATGAAATGGATTAAATAAAGTGTCTACTTTGAAAAACAATCTGGAGGGGAGGAAATAAAATTTTTCTTTCTTCAAACAAATTATTCCAAGACAGTTTGTCAACTTATGCCTTAAAAATGTTCAATTCCATCGATCAGTGATTTTTCTTTTTTCTACTTTCATGAAATCACTTGGCGATTGAGAAATATAGAACGACTTTAAGACAAACCCCAAGTAATTTTTATTTTTCCTCACCTTCTTTCAGCCTGTAAATATCTGCCTGCTTACTCCAGAAAATATGTGTTGGCATGAAATAATTTCTGTATTTGACTTTAATTTAAAATGGAGGAATAATTAGTCCTTTAGCAAAATCTGTGTTTTTTTTTTTTTTGTTTTTTTTGTTTTTGTTTTGTTTTTTTGTTTTGTTTTTTTTCTTTTTCGAGGATTAGGACCAGTTGTTCCAAATAAAGATTTGCAAGAATTTAAAAAAAATATCTGATGCAAGGCCGCTTGAGAAAGGCAGATGAAAGAGGCTGTTTTTATCTTTTTTTCTTTTTTTTTTTTTTGTCATTTTTTTCTTTTTGTTTTTTTTTTGTTTGTTTTTTTTTTGTTTTTTGTCATTTGTTTTGTTTTTTAATTAACTATTCTATTCTTAACTTTGTTTCAGTAAGGATCTCCAAGAAGAGATAGAATTTTAGTTACGGCACCAATACTTTGCAAGTGGCCACCCCTCTAATTAGACCGAGCTTGACATTGTTCAACTGTTTGTGGTGATCAGATAGAACTCTGCACTTATTTTTTCCTTTTTAAAACATGATTATCAATGAATAGTCAAAATAAAATTTATCAAGACCAAAAAGAAATGTTTAATTCAATACAACTCAATACTTCATCATTTAGCTTACACAAAATACAAGGACTTTGTGGTATATAACTATTTACAAAGTAAAGTTACTTAACATTAGCCAGGAAATTACTTATGTGACATTTTTGTTACTTTTTCAAAAGGCCCATAACTATAAAAATTTGATTAAATTAGCAGTATATCTCCATGCAAAACTATTTTTCCCAAAGATATTTAAAAAAAGAGAGGGGAGAGGCTAAGAGATTTTGTGTGTTTGAGGTTACACAAAAACTAAGACTCAAATCACACAATGAATATACGATAACTTAAAAAGAGTTTAAGATTGTATAAGATGATTTCATTATTTAAAAAAAAAAACTAAGTGAATATTCTTCAGGAAACACATTTTACACTTTCAAATTGTGTTAAAGTTATCATTGACCATTTTTGTTAGATAAGATTAAAATTAAAGACAAAGTAAGCTATTTCTTTCAACTATTCATTGCTCTAAAGCTGAGCAGGCACTTTGTACAATTCCAAGTCACTTTTGATTGCCTATTGTCTACCATCCATTTGACATATTGCCCAAGTAGAAGAGGACTTTCTTTTCCTACCTATTTTATTTGAGATTAAAGTTGACTTGACATTGCATGAACATTAGAGAGATGACATGAATTATGAAATTACATTCATAATTGTTTCTGAAACTTAATATATTTGTCATGTGAGTATTGAACCAGATAGCTGGTACATTTAAGAGGATAACTTTCCAGATATAATAATGTCATAAATTTAGCCAAATGGATGAGATCACCTTTTCTTTGAAAGTGTAAATGTAAAAAGAAAAAAGTCAACAGGAAGAGTCATTTTTTGTATTATTATCCACATGTATAGAGAGTAAAGAAAGTCCTTGGTGAGAAAAGAAAGGAAACTTTTTTTTCCATACCAACTTTTATGGCAAGCCAACTTTAACACCACTAAGAAAATTAAGATATCTTGTCATTCCATTATTTTAGTTGAAGCCAGTAATGCCATAACTCTATATCCACCAAACGCATACACACACACACTAATGAAGAATATCAGAATCTAGAATACTAAACTTAATCAATCTCAACTGGCTAACATGGCGCATCAAAAGTTACACAAAATGGATTGATGGAAATATACATACATACACTTGCTTTAGCACATCAATACTAAGTTTTTGTGTTAATTAGTTCTTTACAAGTCTGATAACAACATACTGATTAAACAGATTATTAGTTATTTATAGTTAAAATATTACTGGCTTTATATTTCAACTTAATTTAGAATTCCTAAAATCAAATTTTTTTCTTTTGACTAATAAAAATTGTCCCTTATTTCAATATATTTTCTTATAACAGTTCTAAGAATCTATATATTTACACATCTATATGCAAACTAGCAGTATAGCCCGGCGTTGCTCGGGTGTAATGAAAGCTTTAAAACTAATCCATGGTCCTGGAGCTCAGACTCAATGTAAAGAATATCTGTGTGAATTTGTATAAAGGACATACAGACAGATAAACACACACACACATCTTGCCTTTTATATATATATATATATATATATATATATATATATATATATATATAATCAATTTTCTGCACTATTGTAAGAACTGCAACCTTGAAACTTCTGAATATCATTTCTTATGTCTTTGTCTATGAGTGTATCAAATTTGATTAAAATCGGACCACTCCCTTTATAACCCGATTTTTTCGATTATCAATATTTATCGGGGGTACCTCGACACAAAACCTAGCTAAGAACACTTGCAGACGCTTATAGTACAACTGTGTAAATTTTCAAGAAAATTGGTTCAGCCGTTTCGGAGTCTATTAGGTAATGGATACACACACACACACACACACACACACACACACACACACAAAGTTCCATTTATAAATAAGTTTAGATTAGATATGAAGTTGTTAGTAATGACAAAAGGCTTTATGACTGCAAATTTGTTCAATTACTGAGTCACCTGCCAGAAAACTATTTGGAAAAGTAATCTAAGAATTTTTTTTTCTCACTGGTTCCTCTAAAAATCTGTTGTTTTACAGAAGCTACTTTAGTTTGTATGTGTGCATAGCATGATGGTTATTTGGTGGAGAGAGAGTGAAATTGACATGCATATTGAGTTCAGATTCCATCTTCAATGCTTGTGTTCACTTTTGCGCAAAGAATCCATCTCTTCCCCAGCCAAGGATTAATAGTTGGGCAGAGTAGGCTCTCTAGCCTTAGGTGACAATCAGTCTAAATTCAAAACCAGCCTAAAGAAGGTTGTTCTATCATTGCTGCTACAGCTGGAGTATAAGCAGTGCATTAACAACCTTAAATATGTTTCAGGTCTTGATATACTTTTCATTTGTTTCATTTTTCCTTAAATATGCTAAAAACTCAGTGGTATTAACAAGTTATTATAATGAACATGTTATGCGGATACCAATTCTTATGATTAAACCCCCTTTTTTTCACCATGCTGTTGCTATAAATATTTGTACCCCTACACACACACTTTTTTTTTTTTTTTTACTGGACTCATCCTTTAATGAATAAAAAGGAAAAGGTTTTAATTGTTTTTTTTTTTTTTTAACAATATTAAAAAGGTGTGGACAGCTTAACACTCCCAGTTCAAATTCCAGCTGTAAAGTAATTTGTATTTACCTTACACTAAAATTCTTGGGGGTAAACAGGGCTTGAATCCTCCCCCTTTCAACTATGTCCAAAGACAAGAGTTAAAATCCCACTTAACAATCAATGAAATAGCCAAAACATGAAGAGTAGCAATAGTGTCCCCCCCTCCTAAACTCACTTGCTAAATAGGAACAGCTTGAAAGTTGAAGGCCCAACTGAATCCAGAAAAATGTGAGATGACACACAATTCACATACACACACTTTTTTTTCTTTTCTTTTTCATATACTCTTCAAAAATATTTTCATGATTTTATTGGGTGTAAACTTACACACATTTAAAACAGTGTGATTATACTAAGTGGGAAGATTGATATTTTATTATTAGACTAATACCTGATCAATGTAAACTTTCGGAACAGAATTGCAACTATCCTTATTTTGCAAGATCTTATGATATTCAAACAGAAGAAGATTTAGCATATTTCTAAGTAAAAGGATGTGATTACTGAAGCTAAATTTGAAAGAAAAATTGGTAGTTAAGATTTAATTTTTAAAAAATGGTTTTTTTTTTTTTTTTTTTAAATCATTTACTGATTAATCATAATACTGTTTCAACCAGTAGGTAGAAACATATCTGGTTTTATATGACAAACTATATATATATATATATATATGTATACTGGCTGAGTTTTTATTAAGTTAAAAATTTTGAAACAAAGTGATGAATGGTGAGATAAATGATTTCAAAAAAGTAAAATAGACAAAATTTATAAAAGAGGGGGGAAAATAAACAGATGAATCCTATCTGACCACCATATTTTTTTCTTTTTGTTTTCTTTCACTTTTCTCTACTCTTGTGCATGCGTTTATGTCGGAGCAACGTGTCACTGCGAGCAAACTGCTTGGTGCACACTTCGCAGTGGAATGGCTTCTCGCCAGTGTGGGTCCGTTTGTGTGTCTTAAGGTGGTGCTTCTGTGCAAACCGCTTTGCACAAATGTCACAATGGAATGGTTTCTCGCCGGAGTGGGTGCTCTTGTGAATACGCAGGGTACCCCGCCTTGCAAACCGCTTTGAGCAGATCTCACAGTGATAAGGCTTCGACGAGTTGTCCACCTTTGGTGCTGGAGAAGGTGGCACGGCGGCAGCAGCTACAGCAGCAGCGGCAGGGGCCACCACATTACCATCATCTCCTCCTGATTCTGAACTGTCGTCATCATCATCATCATTGTTGTTATCATCATCTCCATCTTCTGTCTCGGCTGCAGGTGCTATAAACGCTCCCCCACCATCATTGTTTTGATGAACTTTGGCTGGGTGATTATGTTGGTGATGATGGTGGTGATGTTGGTGCTGGTGCTGGTGTGGATGTTGGTGTTGGTGGGGATGTTGATGATGATGATTATGGTGGTAGTTTTGTTTCTGCACTATCAACTGTTTGTCTGCAGTTTCAGTGTGTGTCTTTTGATGCTTCTCTAGTGTTTTACTCAGCAAAAACTTCTTTCCACAGATTTCACAATGGAACCGTTTTTCAATGGTAAGCATGATGTCATGTGGAAATAGAACTTCAGTTCTCCAAATCCTTTTCTAGAATAGATCACTGGGTGTGTGTATGTGTGTTAAATCAACTTGGAAGGATGAGCCCTGATACTTTTTATATTGCAAATGTGTCTTTTTAAAAGATGTTAGATTTTTTTTCTCTTAAGGCTTTGGTTAAAAATTGTTTTTTTAAAAATGTCCTCTTTATTTCATGATACTTAAAGAAATGTGTTTTTCAAGCAATATTCCTGGAAAGAGAAAGAAAAATTAGAACATTAAAAGCAAACTTGTAATTTAGAATATACAATAATCATTTATAGCATCACTAATACAGCATCTTCATAATGATATATTCATTATGCTTATGGGAAAGATTGTTTGAAATGATTCTCTAAACATTTCTGGCTTTCAGAATCGAAAAAACGTAAAACGTTTAAACCATTTTGTGATGAGTGATTTTCGAAAAAATAATTGAATATATAACAAGATCGATTAATAGAAAAAAAAGGTGTCAAGTATTTTTGTTGTTGTTTTTCAAATCTATCCTGTAATTGTAAATGCATACTGAAGAGTTTATATTGTGTATCCATTCATTACAATGTAATGGATTACATCGGCATTTCTCATATAACCAATAAAAAAAAATAGATGAAGGGTTTATTCAAAATTTGAAATCGAGTTGATGAAAATAAAATTACTTAGTACTGATTACAAAGAGTACAGTAGGAACTGATGAGTTATCAACCCTACCAAATTTTGTGTCATCTGGTTTATTTATGATCAATGTAACATTAACAAAAGAAAATTATATATGAAAAAGGAGTTTGTTATTTTTTTATATTAATTTACTGGTCACTAAAAAATAATAAAATTAAGACACTAAAAAAATCGTTCAAATTGTAGGAACTTCCCCTTTTGGTAGTATATTTATTTGGGGGGGGGGGGGAAAGATCACTTGTTAATGCCTCAATATAGCCTCAATCTAGATTTTTGTTCGTCAGGAGGTGGAGTGAGGTGTTAGTACTTGTCTTATCAAAACAAACACTCTTTATTAGAAATATCACATCCGAGATTAAACAAAGTTAAATAAATATCAAAGTTTAGGTTTTAGATTTTAAATGTGTGGGGTGGGAAACGGTGATTAGGGTACCGGACAGAGAAGGGAACCATAATTTAAAGAACAACAACTTGCCGGTTTTAAAACAAAAATGGGGATTTTTCTTCCTAGTCACCGCTTAAAAAGTTGACTTTCATTCTTTTCTCTTTTTATCAACTTTCTTCTTCACTTTGCATTTTTTAAGCAATGCATCTTATTAATTAATATTCTATATATATATATATATATATATATATATATATATATATATATATATATATATATATACACGCACATAAAAATAGAATGTGCAAATTGCCTAAATTCAAAATAATGCTTAAAATGGCTAATTTTTTTCTCTCTCTGTTTTTAAATTTTTAATTAAAAGAAAAAAATTATCAAAAAGTGGGAATGAAAACGCATTTAAATTGACGCCATTATTAATAAACTAGTAACTTAGTATCAGAAACTGGCGCCATTGTAATTCATTAAAGAGACTTTTTTCTTTAATGAAATTTGCTATTTGCTTTTGCATTTTGTCCACTTCCGCTGTTTCTTTCTGAGAAAAGTAAATATTTACTTTCCTTAATTATTACATTTTATCATGCTAAATAACTTGTGATCTAGTTGCACAATTTAAATTAGAAATTGTTTAAAAGAAAACAAATTATGGAGGTGGGACTTTAGTGAGGGAAAAAATATTTCTTAGATATATTGACCATTATTGTTCTTTTAAAAATATTTCCCGAAAATGTTCTGACCTAGAATGGAATGGCGATTTTAAATCGCTATATATATAATTTCTAGTAGTGTATGGCAGGGGGTGGAAAAACAACTTTGGGAAATCACTGATTTTAATAATGAAGATTTATTAAATCTCATATGTAGAAACCTATTTCCAACTAGAACTTTGGATGGAGCCTTTCCAGTTCGAATTAATGACCCCTAACCCCACCTTGCAAATTTAATTAGAGGATAATTTGAATTTGAAGCAATCCTCTAAAAATGTTGGTAGACCTTTTTTCAAACTAGGAGTTTAAAAAAACATTTTTAAAAGCAATAATAAAACGTGCACTCGATAAACACCCTGAGTTTAAGAGACAAATTATGACGTTTTTTGTTGTATGCGGTTCTGATAATTTATTTTTTTAGAAAATAGTTATTTGAAAGTTAAAATTTTTTTGTCCGATTAAAACCACCAGTGACCAAATTTAATGTTAGACACAATCGATTAAATCAGTTTTTTAATCTTCGAGTGTATTTTCTTAACCTTTGCTGTAAAAGTTTTAAAAATTAAAAGGAAAAACTAAGAAACTAAATTCGAATTTGCTCATTAACGCAAACATGTGAAATGTTATTGTTATTCAATAACATTTTTTTCTGACAAGATGAATATCTCGTACTATTCAATCATATCGAAATCCTTTTTTAAATTAAAAAAAAATTCAGCACAAAATGGGAAAATTAAATAAAATCATATGGTAATTATTGGAAATAATTTAGGTATGGATGGAGTGGAAAAAATATTTTCTAATGACAGTTATTAAAAAAAAAAACAAAGAAAAAACATTTTTTGGTTGACATCGTCATTCTTTAGATTTGGAAAAATGAAAACAAGACATTCTAAAAAGTTATTTTTTTCTTTTTATATATTTTGGATAATATTTATATTTTAAATAAAACGATTAATAATGAAGGAAAGACAAAACGAGATGTTCTTACCTTCTCAATCTTAAAAAAATTTGTTGTTTATCGTATAATTGTTATTTCGTCACAAAGGAAATTTGTATATTTTTGTTTTTATGAGACAATTCTTGTTGAAACCTTAATAAAATGTTTTTGTTTTCTTATAATTTTTCCTATAAATAACTCCAATTTACTATTCAGTTTTTAATATATTAAAAAACGTTGACGTTTTAAATAAGAAGCTATAAAAAAAATAAAAATGTGTTTGTTACGGGTGGGAAAAAAATTGAATTTATCATTTTTGTTTTTCTTTATAATCATCCTCGGCTTAGTGTCGTAAAGTAAAACCGGCTTTTTAGCTTGATTGTGGGCGAAAAATAAACTTAGAGGGAAGTAAATGCCGGAAGGTTAGATTTAAAAGAAAAAGGAAGAAGCAACCCAAACATTGCAAGTGGAAGGAAGGCTTTTAAAAAGTTAAACAAAATAAAGGGAGGTAATCTGTAATCACCTGACAAGAAACAAAGAATATTGTTTCCCGGAGTTGGGCATTAAGTGTTTTCATTATTCCCTGTAATTTTTTTTTTATCCCACCCCAATTGTTTCGACCTACATATTCTTCGGTCTTCCTATGGTGCAAAGATCAGATACAATATTAAATATTATTTATGGTCAATCGGGTAAACTTTTTGCTTATACAAAGTCACTCATTTTAAAGAAGTAAGTTTATTAAATTTTTAAAAAAATCAATGAAATAATTGCAATAAAAAAATGCTATAAAAGTATTTTTAACATGTGATCAATTTTGTCCAGTCACTTATAGTTTTTACCATTTCATTATTCCTCAAATTAACTTTCTTTTTTTTTTTTTTGTGCACTTTCATTTTCTCTCTCACTCACTCACACACACACACACAGATGACGGATTATAGCACCGGACAATAAAAGAGAAAATGATAAAATAAGAACATCTCAAATTATTCAAACAATTAGATTTTGAGATAATAGTAGAAACAAAGAGAAAAGTAATCCAATATTTAGATGTGGAATTCAATTTACAAACTGGCAATGCCTCTCCATACATGAAATCAAACACAAATTTAAAATATAAACACAAGATCTAGCCATCCCAAATCATAATCAAGCACATTCACAAAGGAATAGAATACAGGCCATCCACAAATTTGTCAAACAAAATATTTGATGAAAAGAAACTATAAAGATGAACTAAGGAAATCTGGCCATAAGAACATTTTAGAATACAATCCCCAATCAACCAGACAAATAGAAAACGAAACATTATCTGGTTCAACCCACCATTTAACTTAGAAGTAAAAACCAAAATAGGACAAATATTTTTTAAACTAATTGATAAACACTTTCCAAAAAAGTCAGAACTAAACGAAATTTTCAATAAGAATATGATCAAAAGAAAATTTCATAAAGAAACAAAATGCAAAAATTTAAATAGCATTATACAAAACAAGATCAATTATAAAGAATGTAACTGCAGGGACAAAAATAAATGCCCACTTCAAAAGGAGTCAGTTAAGTGCCAGATGTGATCAGGTCTTGAAAGAGACATGACTAACTGGGCAGAAAATTATCCTGCAGTAGGTTGCCAGCCAAGGCTATAAAACCCAATCTGTCCTATTATTTAATCCATAACTGGAGGGAAGAGACAGATTAATACCTTTCCCAAGAGTATTTGTGTAAGTGAATACAAGGAATTCAACTGGAATTCGAACTTGGCTCCACGATTTGTCGTTCCGAGCCGACATCTACTGCACCACAACACACATCCTCCAGCAAAAGTACGACTTAAATGGTCAAAACAAAACAAATTTGTGATCAACCAAAGACACTTTTAAGACCAGATGGCTCAATCACATTTAAAATAGAAAAATTAAGATAGATTACTGAATGAAAGAACAGAAATTATGACTAAGTGTAACCATACCATAAAATATATATTAGGGTCATACAACCATGGATGAAAACATTATCATTTCTTTTAATTTTAAAAATTGCATGTTCAAAAATTCTGTTACGTGAGCATTCAAAAAATTTCCCATTATGTGAGCATTCTTAAAAGAAATAGTAAAATCAGTTATTGCAAATCGCCTGAAGACACCACATGGCAGAAACCTAGGTCACATAACTCATTTACAAATGAATATATTGTAATTATTCTCTTCTTCATTCAAAATTTTCAATAATAAAAATTTATTTCTAACCCTACAAATTATAGAGCTTGTCAATACATATTCAGCTTGTCTTAGTTTGGGACCAGACTACAGTTCTAGTGAATCCAATGAGAAATGAATTCACTCTAGAATTAAAACATTCTGCTATACTCACTTAACCATTACACTATGCTCAAAACAATTCAATAGAAGGTACATCACCAATAACTTGGATGGAAAAATAAATATTGAAAAATATTAATATCAACAATAATTGGTTCTTAGATTCTTAGTACAAAGATCAAAATGAATCTATTTTACAAACCTGTCTTTACTTCAGGATACATCAATTAAATTGTACTTCAATTATTGTAATGTGTATGTATTTTTAATATAAATATTCATGAAGTTGAATGATTACTAGTTTCAGTATACAAAAAAGAAAATGCATGCATTTTCCTCTCTTCAATACCTTTTCTTTATACATTAAATTTTGGTTTTCTATATTTAGTTAAGTCAGTCTTATATTGTCAGTCAGCAGATTCAATCCTGATTGGGTGCTCTACAACTGTTATGCTTAGTAATTACCTACTTGTATAAAGGATGACTTGTTATTTTAAACAAAATTATTTCATCAATAAAATGAAGAATAGTAATTTTAAACCAAAAGTAGATTACATCATAAATTTTGAAAGAACACTAAGACAAAGGGACATTTTTAACAGAAGGGAGAAAAAAAATGAACTAAACCCTCAGGAAGGTGTGGTTATCTTTTGATGAAACACAATCTTATTGCTACACTAATAGATCAGTGAAATTATTCTAGTTTCTGTTCCTAACAGATGAAAGACTGTTTCTCCCATTCTGGGCACCATAAATGTATGGTTTCACAGGTAGCCCTTTTTACTTTTAAGATATTTTTAAATTTGTAAAATTTAGTCATAAATTGTAAATAAACATAGTTTCTTTTTCTTGTTTAAGGTAATTTTAAGGTTTAATACTCGAATATGCAAACAAAAGGTGATTCAATGTGAAAGTCATTAATTTTCCCCTTTATCAATATAGTTACATATTTCTCATTAAAATGCTGATTTTTTTCAAGATAATCTTTTAAACTTATTGCTTAACTTAGCTAACATTCTACCATTTTATCCTTATTTTGGGGGATTATATTATGAATATTCATCATATTTAGTTTAATTTTAATACAAAAATCCACATTTAATAAGATTGTTGCTTTTGATTTTTAAATTAATGATGTAATTTAATGAAGTAATCTTACTGTCCATTATTTTCAGGATGTTTATCACAAAGGACTAACTAGAAATCTCATCTTGCATTCTACTGCAACTATAAGATGCTCAATTGTTCATTGGGTAACCCATTTGTTGCTCTGTGTCAGACTAAACTCAATATGTGTATCCATTCTCATGAGGGTTCTTTTAAGGATGAAAGTTAGAAAAATATGACATTGTTGAGCCTTCAGACCAGGCAATAAAGGAAAACTTAAATTTTAAATAACTGCAGAATTTAATGTCTTTTACTTTTAATGTCATTCCAAAGTTAAAGTAAATGTAACCCTTTCTCAGATATGCAATTAAAAGAAAACAAGCAAAAAGACTGAAAAGTTTAAGAAAAATATATATAACAGCCCTATTCTATCAGAAGTGCTATCATTAATTCTTGACCACTGACAATACTTTTCTTTCTAGAGTTTAAAAAAAAAAAAGCCTGCTTTGCTTTAATATACAGGTAATTTTTTTTTTTTTAACTGATTTACAATACATAAAATTTTTAATCCTTAATCAATTTGTTCTTTTCCACTACAAATAGCAAAAGAAAAAATAAAAGCTAAATAAAGGAATACATTAGATTTCACAATCCTAACTCCTTCCGAGTACCAGCACCTGCCATATCACTGTAATCATTAAAGTGAATATTTTAACCTATTTAGTAAATTCTCCTACTGCTTAAACAAGTAGTTGAAGTTTTGTCATAAGGTTACATTTATTCATAAATTCAACATTTGCTTTGATACTGATTTCTTTTTTCAGTAAAATGTTTATCATGATTTAATATTCTATAAAGTGACGTGCAAAAATTAATAAGGAGAGATCAACATGTCTACAGTTTCAGAAGGTCAATAAAATAGAAGAGGAAACATTCAAGTAGTTAATAAAGAACAATTCTTATGAATTAGAATTAACAAGAACCAAATTGCATTTTTAAACATCTCTCCTTGCAAAATAGCTTTAAATCATGATGGATCTATTTATTATAAAGTCATTTAAAATAATAAAAAGAATCAATAACCTTTACATTTAGATAACATTTGTTCAATATACAAACAGATAGTTAAAAAAAAGTACACTAAATGACCTATCACCTTGAATAGTAGTTAGCAAGCCAATCTACAGTAATGAGTTCAATCTTCACTGGCTGCTGTTTATGTGACCTTGTAACAAGCTAAAGTGTGTGTGTTATAACAATCTTGTCAGTTGGACCGTTTTATGACAATATGCTGATTTTTTTTTTTTTATCGTATCACCCCAAGCAAGGCAGTAACACCACTGATGTGCAGGGGGCTACATAATAGTGAAAAGATTGGAAAAGAGAAAACCGGAAACCACATCCTAAACAGGGAACAAGGGATGAGCCTCTTAACCTGTTCAATAGATGTGGGTGGAGTGTGAACTGGGCAACAGATAGCTCTATCTACTCCAATTGTAGATAAATTAACAATCATTTATCTTTTTTTGGTGTATACAATCTCTTTCTTTTTTGGAGTTACATGTTTTATAGACAGTAGAGACAATATGATAAGAGCATATGTCAATCTTCCATGTGTATGGATATTTAGATTTTTTTCTGAACTAAAAAAAATTGGTTATATATTTAATGTAATCAAATACACATACTAAGAGAAATGGTGTGACAAATATGCTGATAATCTACTTCTCTGGGGGTATATGATGGTTGAGCATTTTTTTCTTTTTTTTTTTTCTGTCTGTTAATGAGAGGTTCTTTTTATGGTTAAATCATTAGTTTCCCCCAATTAAAATAACATCCAGATTTTATTTCAAATTCTAACAACTTTCTTAACTTTGGATGTGAGATTAGTTAAATGATTAGTATACACATCACAATATTCTTAGGGATGTTTCACCCATTTTCTGAATAAACATCAAATCACATTTATTGTCACCACTATCAAAATGTGGTCTTGAGAAATTGTGATACACATACCTAATTTGGTGGAACAAAGGAATTTTGTATTTACCGCTCTTTTTCAGAAAGGCGACATGTCATCAGATTACATGAAATATTTAAGAGATAATCAAAATATATTTAAAGACATATTGGGTTTAAGAATGAAAAAAACATTTGAGCTGATTTGGATGAATTATACACGGAAGCACATTTTATTAATATCAAGTTCAATCATCTCTAAAAAGGATAAACATACAGAACAGACCCGACATAAAAACTTGGATATTTTATTTAAGCACCTTATTTAAATTTTTGATATTAAAATAAAAGTTACTTTAACTATCAAGCATAACTACTAAAAATTACATTCTTATTTTAACCTAGCTGATATTTATACTTTAAGAACTAAAGTTAAAAAAAAAGTACAAGAATATTTGTTTATCAAGATTGATTAAATGAGAAGGTAAAGAAATAATTACCTCTCTTATTTTTATAATTTTTTTTATTGCTGAATTTTTGCTTCGATACTGAATTCTTTTTCTATTCTATTTGATGAATGAGAGAAGGACAGATGAATGAATTCTTATACTTTAGTCTACAGTCAGTACCAAAACCAAAAGGTGACTCATCGCCCCCCAAGTCCAAGAGACATCGGTCAAGAAAGGGAAAACGAAATGGTGGATAAAATGGTGGTAGTATCCCTTTATCACCCATTCAATTATCTGGGTGCTTATCTAGATTCGGGCACACTGCCTCTTGTCTAGAGTTCCTAAAGATTCTAAAAAAATATTATTAAATGAGATTCTTTTGGTGAAAAAAAAATCCCATCATTGGTCTGGTACTGGATTTAGAAAATAATATATTTTATTTATTGTTTTAAGGAGTCTATTATGCCGTCAAATAAGGTGAAATAACTTATCACGATATAAGAAATGGTAAAAAAAATCAGTTCGTTCTTGGTAAGGAATTTAAAAATTATTTCAACCAATCGGAGAACAGTTTCCTATTTACTCCGAATAGAATTTAAACTGGCATTTTTTTCTGTAGGAGTTTAAAATCTTTACCAGAAACAGCTATCCTCAAAGAAGGAAGAATATTAATATTTATAAGTATATGTTTATAAAAAAAATAAATTAAGGACAATATTTATAAAAGAACGATATTTTTGAATTCCTAAAACGTTGACCTCATTTTTACCTAAAAGACCGGGCACCGTCAATATGGCCGTTAGTAATTTTTTTCTTTTCTTTTTAAAGATTTTAATTGAGTTACCTGACAGTTTCCATTTTTTAATAAATTTCCTTTAGTTCGTAATTTTATTTTTGATTTATAGGTGATGTTAAAATCACTTCAATTAATTTAAAAATAAGGTTACTGGCTCAGTACTTTTTTTTTTCATCTCCCAAAAGATTTTATAGGCAAATTAAACTGCCGGTTTCTTTGATTATTATCAATAATATTGATGAACAATTACTAACAAGAAGCACTTTAAAAAGAAAAATTATACAAAAATTTAAGTTAAAAAGAAATTTGTAAAAAGAAAATTCAGCAGCATTTTTATTTTCAAGATCTCTTATTTGTCGGTACAAGTATTATTTTCCCTTAGGTAGCAAAAATTTGCCATTTCATTTATTTAACATTTTTTGTATATCTATCAATTTCGTTGTTCGCTGTCTTTTCTATATTTGATGTATGCCCGCCACTAGATCGACAAAAAAAGGGAAGTAACTTGGTTACTTCTTTAAAAGAAAGACTTCCTTTTAACAATTTCTCTAAATTACAAAGTCTTTACGAATCTAAGAAAATAGTCAAGATTTGTAGGTGCTTTTTGTTTAACAGCTAAAAAGTATAGTTCAACACTAGAATCTACAAGAACTAATGAGTTAAAATAAGCTAAACTAAAACGGGAAAATACAATTTAGCACAATTCTCTACTGTTGCAAGTTTAATTTTTATTGTCAGAATTTTATTTCTTTTTATTTGGTATGAACAAATTGGCAGCTAAGTCTCGTAATTTCATTGTTGTGATTTGTGAATGTATGTTCTAGGCTAATAGTTTCTTCTGCACTTGCTTGCGTAAATCTCTGCCTGCTTTCCTGTCAATCTAAATTTTCAAAATTTAAATGCTCATCTGTTTCCTCCTTGAATCCTGGTTTTTTTTTTTTTTTTTTTTTTTTTTTAAATAATCCTCTTTGCTTCTTTCACTCTCATTAACTCCTTCCACCCTAGTAGCTTTTTATTGACTTGCTAGGGGTGAAATGATAAAACAAAAATTCTTTAGTTATATCAGCCAAAATGCTAACTGGGAAATTTCTATCTGAAGATCATGTGTATATAATGGGGAAAAAGCTTTCCTTCCCCCTACTCTATATTCTGTGAATGCCTAATAAAACTTGGCAGACAAACATAAGAAATGTCTTACGCTTGAAATTCACATTAATTCATTGAATATTCTGTTTTAATAACAATTTTGACTGAAAGTTTTCTTGAATGTTGTTTTGTACATTCCAACTATCTATAATAGTCACATGGCACTTGTACAGTCATACATACTAGGGATGCTCCCAAAATAATACCTCCTATTTATTCCCACAGAAACTGAAAGCACAATAATACTGTTGAATAGAACAAATTTTCAATTACAAAACACTATTTTCACCTTCAAATAGTTACCACCATTGGCTATGAATTTTTGCCGGTTTTGAACAGTACTGTTACTACTGCTGAAATGCATTGCTCACATCCCCTGTTTGATCTCCATAAATGTTCAATGCATATTGATAAGTGTTTTTAGTGTGTTTCTTGGGAGGGGGCTTGTATAGAGAAATTCAAAAGATATATTTCTGTTTTACAGAGACTTTCATGTCAGACATTATTTTATCAGGCTGCTTCTCAAATGCTATATTAATAAGCCCGTACTCTCACCCTAGGTGATGTTAGGATGGTTCAACTTCTATTGCCGTGTCACCAACATAAACAAACTTGTACCCACCTCAGTTTTTTATTGATTGGACAAATCACCCCAGTATCTGTTCCCTGCTCTTACATCCCAACACACAATTTTCTAACAAATGGCTTAGAACTACTTTCACTTTGATATAAGCCTGTGACTGGAACTGCCTAACTTCTGACCATGAGACAGTTTTTCTTTTTTTTATGTTTATTTCACTTTCCTCTGGCCTACTTGTGGACAGTTTTGAAGATCTTAATTTTACAGTCATAAAACCTGGCCCCCCCAAAAATAATTTAGAGTCCTCTTGTGTCACACCAATATCCACCTCTGGCATTGTGAACCAATACATTACTTTTAGAGCATGTTACTAATGAAAAGTAAATTTTTGGAAAACCCCAAGTTAAGATAAATCATTGTGTGTGTGTGTGTGTGTTTTTATCTATTCACTATATAGAATACATACAAGAGGGTAACCAAAATATGACTTATTCTCAGACACAACTTTGAATCATCCTGAGATTACTCCCTCAAATCCTAGCACATGTTCAAATATTTTTTTGTTCATTTTTTGAGGAAAAAAATTATTTCGTAAACAGGAATTTTAAAATTTGTTAACATTTCTTGACGTGAACTTGGACACTTCAATAATTCAACAAAGATCTTCATCAAATCAGCTTAATGACAATTGGCACCACACACAACACACACACGTGACATTTCACCAAGTTTGGATGCAAATGACATTCAGGTACAAGTGTGTGTTGGGTTTTTTTTTTTAAACAAAGCTTCTTCCTTAAAACTTCTCAAATCATTTCAACATTAAGCTGCAGTTAGCTCCAAAATTAAACAAAAATTTATGTACACTGACTTTTTTTTTTTTTATCAGTTATTGTGAAAAGTCACCAGACATTCTTACAAACACTGGTTTACAAGTCAATCCAAAATCATGCTATGTGGCAGACTGGCTCAGGAGAGTGTTGGAAATATCAAAAATAAAATGAAAATTTTAAACAGACCATTTTGATTGAATTCGATAAAACTTATCTGAGATTATATACTATTTTAAACATTATTTTTAGTGGATACCATATGAGTTGATGCTTCATTCATTTTAAACTGTATTTTGTTTCATCTACCAGCCTGAACATTTGAAAAATCTTATTAAAGAAAAATGCTCTTTTATGGAAGGATTTGAACCGGTGTTCCCCTTTGTACAAGAAACTGTTTTCTCATTCTACATACTTTTGACCACTCTATGAAGAGCTTCATAATCAAGGAAGGTTTTTAAGGCACACTTGTTCATATTTCTTTAAAAGTTCTAACTGCTCGATTTCATTTCTGAAATATAAATGAAGCCATTTCTAAAGAATTAAAATAATAAAAATTCATTCTTTTTATATATAGGATTAAAACAAATACAAAAATTGGTCACAGATTGTCATGTGCAAATTAACCATTTAAGTAATCATTCAGTTTACTCATCAGAAAGTATCAGCAATTTTCTGCCAGTTTTTTTAAGCTAAAATAAAAAAAATTATGCACTTTTAATTGGTATTAGATTGGTTTTTCTTTCTTGAGTGTCTTGGATATATATATATATATATGTGTGTGTGTGTGTCTGTAAATTGTCGCCATTTTATATTTTTAATTTCATACACATGTGCTGTTGTTTTATTTTGTTGACTGCACAATATAGTAAGGTCAGTTGGGTACTGACTATAAGAAAAAGAGCACCATAACGCAATTCACTCTGCCAGAAATTTAAAAACAGCATGCTGTACTGCTTGACATTTGCACCAGAAGCTCAAATATGAACATTTCAATGTTTGGGTGTCAATCTGAGGACAGTGTAGAGAATTTGAAGGATATGTCCAGTCAACATCCTGATGTTTGGAGTGATCACAAGTGATGGCAATGTTATACTTCCATTCATCTTCTCACAGTGCCACAGAGGCTTACATAAAGTACCTTGAGGAGGTAGCACTGCTTTAAGTCAAGAGGGTGGGTGCTAGAAGACCCTATGTCTGGCAACAGAACTCTGTCAGAAAATTTCTGCAACTACCTCATCTCTTATATCTGGTCACCTAACTCCCCAGACCACAACCCCCTTGATTATTATGTGTGGGGTACAGTTGAGTGATGATCACAAAACTCCTTGTAATGCTAAAGATGAACTGAAGGCAAGGATTATGGTAGCATTCACCAATAAGAAGACCATCTAGAAGATTATGTCATCTGAAGGCCATGGTTGAAGTTAATGACATTTTTAATGACTAGATTTACTCTTTAGTATTTCAAGATATTTTTGTGTAATTTTGGTAAGTATATCTGTTAAAATGAAATGCCAGTGTTATTTTCATTTTTAGACAACTAACAGTAAGACCAGTAGTTGGTTATTTAAAAAGTGCTCAATGCACAAACAAAAGAACTGAATATGCAGAGCCAACACTAACTATATTAAAGAATGAAATGTTCACCACTTACTTGATACCCAGGTTTCATTAGCCCTTATGAGACCTATATGGTTGAAACCTGGATAGCAAGTAAGTGATGAGCATTTCATTATATATATATATATATATATATATATATATATATATATATACTAGGGAGGCAAATGATAATGGCAAAGCCTTTATTTTATAATACAATCTTCTTTGTCAAGGCATTTAATTCAGTTATGTATAGTAATCATGTACATTATACAGTGAGAATTTAAGCTCAAAATCTGGTTAATAATTACATATCAGTCTATGAACTTATTGATACACTCTCATAGAAAAAAAATTAATAGCTCATAAGACTACTCAAGTATAAGCCAATAAATATGCTGGGTACTTACCATATTGTCATGGTGAACCCCTCCTTGCAAACCTATCATTAGCTAATACAGTGAGCCCAATCTCTACTAGATGCTTCTGAGCTTTGTAGATATTTCATTTATATGCATTTGGGAGATATTGGTAAGGAAAGTGGAATTGGCAAACCAAGTTAAAGTCCCAGTTCCAAGATTCACTTCCATAAAAAAAATATTCTTGGGAAAGGCATGAATTCATCTCTTTTCCTCACCAGCTATATGTAAATTAGTAGGGTAGACTGGGCTCTCTAGCTTTGGTTGTAAATTGCACTAAAGAAAAGAAATCTTTTTAATTTCAAACTTTAGAGAAGGCAATAGGAAAGTACACCACCATATTTTCCAAGAATGTATGAAAATTCAGAGATAATGAAGAAAAAAGAATCTGTGGGGTGCCATGATCTACATTTTGAAACAATGCATTTACAAAAAACTACTTAGCTTTTGTCATATTTTAGTATGTAAGGGAAAGGTTAGATTTTTAACCACCAAATATTGCACTCACTTGTGACCAAAAAAATAAAATTTGTGAAAGCCAGTTTTGGTACTTATCTGGATTATACATTGAAAATCAAAGGGGGTGGGGGGTCATCAAGTTAATGCAAGAATTACTGACAACAGAATTCATAAGTAGAAACTTTGTAAGAATTAAGAATTTCTAGTTTTCAAAACTATTACTGCATCTTCATTAACTGTAAATTTTACCTTTGTTCAAAATATTAACTGAAAAGAGCAAACTTAAAAGGTTTCAATTTCAATCACTTCAATACCAAGTCAGTTGGTATTGAAGTGATTAAAGAAATTAAAATGACAATATGTTCAATAAAACCAATACTTTGTGGTTGTGAAGAAAAGATGAAAAAAATTTTTTTCACTGAAGTTTTGGGAAGTGAGTCAAATAAATAACTTTTCAGCAACCTCTTATATTTTGATGTAAAATGCAGTAATGCACTGAAATAGATTCAATTAATTTGTAGTATAGTTTGGATTGGGGGGGGCTTATTTTATGGGTTGATTGATTTTTTTTTTTTTAAGTCTGCAATATCACAATGTTTCACCAAATTCTTGCTTATTGATTAATTTACATGCAATCACCAGAAACTGCTTTATTTTTTCAGGGGACATAAATCCTCTACAATTCCAATTCATAATACCTGAGAATAGATTTAACAGTATTTTTAAACTGGTAAATGCAATCCAAGTGAATCTGATTTACAGTTTTGGTTAATACCAAGAAAACTTCTTAGATAAATTTATAATGTTAATTTCCTTTTTTTCAGTCAACTATATTATCAATTATTAGTCATGCAGAAACCTATTTTATTAAAGACAAGATAACATTTCTATTTCTTTAAAGAGATTAAAATATTAGATTCCTGACAAAACTATACCATTCCAGAAATACAAAATGGGTCTGGAATATTAAATTTACTGAATTTACAGTTAAATTTTGTAAACCAGACAAACAAAATATCTGATAAGTTTTATTAATGTATTTACCTTTCTTTTCTATTTTTTCAATTTTGATAAGTCTTTTGCAAATTGTTTCATTTATGTGTATCATACAGTAATAAAAAAATAAAAATAGTGAACACATTCATATTCAAAATTATTCTTGACATTGGATTTATTTGGATCAAGGCAAGAAATAAGAGAAAATAAAGTTTAAAAATATAATGAATATTTCCAACACAAGTCTGTCATTAGTGTATTGGGAAATCAAGATTTAATTAAATTGAGACTTTGGAAAGTCCTTTGTCCAAGTTTAAATATGAAACCTGATGGCAAAGAAACCAAGGTTCTAGTTAATGAATTAAAGGGAAAAAAATATTGTTACTTGAAGCAGAATATTCTTAAAATAATGAAATATACAGAGTAGGTTTTATTGGAATTCCTGAAGTCATAAACATTAAAAATAGCTTTGTGTCCCTTAATGAAATATATATTCATTAATATAGAAAATATCTTGTCATAAGTAACTCTTTTGAATGGAAGGGGCACCTCATTGCAGTGTAATGGTTAGCAAGATATTGTTACAACTGAGTAGTAAGTTCGATTCTTACTAGGTGCCCCGTACTTTTGGCCTTGTGCTAAGCTGTGCTTAGAAAATTGCCTTTTGAATGGAAGGAAGAAAAATTCAGCACTTAAAAATTAGAGTAACAAAAAAGTAAGACCATTATAAAACAATGAAAAAGGAATACATTCCATGAGTTGTTCAGGCTATTGTTCTTTTTATTGTAACTGTAACATTTTAACCCATCCATTCTTCAGGTATACAATGGGTTTGGGGGGGGGTCTTTTATCTTTGTATTGCAATCCAAAAAATGGTGGCAAATATACTGATTCATCCAACCAACCTAATTTACAACATTGAACAATTTTTTTTTCTCAAATCCACATAAACCTGACTTATGCATTTGTCTATAAAGTAACTGATTTGTTTTCTATTTTATTCCACCTTTACAGGAGTGTTGAATATAAGCTAATTCATGATCCACTTCTTTCAAGAGGTCGCAAAGAAGAGTTTACTGTTGAGAAGCCATTCTTGATGATGTAATCTCTACAAATCTTTTGGATTTGTTCAACCACTTTTACAATTTACTGCAGTTACATAATTAGCATCTTGGAAGTTTATTGTCCTATACTCTGTTCAGGAAATTAAATGGAACAGATACTTGTTTCTATGGAGGAGCAGTGTTTAAACCAAATTAAGAAAAAATAAAATTTCAAAGCAATGGACCCTTTCTTTTCTTCCTTGAAAGATTGGCATAACATGATCCTATTAATTACTACCAAAAAACTAGCTTAGTTATTATGAATAATGAGAATGGTAAAAAGTCCTTAAAATTGCTCCAACCCAGCAAGTGTGTAGAGCAGTGGTTAACAAGTTCATTATGAAAATTGAAGATATTACTATAGAGTTCTAGTTTTACTCTAACCTTGTGCAACAATAAGCTGAATAAATACCTACATGGGTCATCAATAGTTCTACTCCAATTTCACTCAGTAAGCACATAGATAATAATTATTTTATTTTTGGGGGGCATCTACAAATGACATTCACTTTGTAAACTTATTTCTTGCTAGTTATTAAAAGAAATAGTGGGAAAATGACCCCCATCTTAAAACAATGGTGGGAAAATTACCCACCATCTTCCCCTTCAACAGGTATGGCTATATAATTTAGGGGAAAATCCCCTAGTAATCTCCATACATAGTAATTAAACTATCATTTGATCCTTGCTGGTGTTTATCCAATTTGAGTTCAATATTGAAATCTCAATTCAGTAGCAAAAAATAAAAATTGTCTTGGACTATTTCTTCAGTAACTTTTCTCAGCTGACCTCAGAGTTGAATTAAAGTAGAATTTGTAACTATAGCCATTTTTGTTGCAGCCTCTTTAGCTTGGAAATTTTATTGTACTGTATTTCATTGATATGTCAATTCTTTACTAAAGAAAAAAATTACCATGCCACTGAAGTCAGGGTTGCCATACTCAGCTACAATTAGTGAATTGAGCTACTTTTCAGCATTGATATGTTTCAAATTAGCTTTCTCATTAGTAGCTCAAACCAAAATGTCACAAGTAGTGAGGGTCAAAATTCAGTAACTTAATCAGAGAACTTTGGATAAAGTACAAATGTTTTTTTGTTTAAAGAATATTTTTCTTCAAAAAAGTGCTGATTAAAGCCAGGTTCTTACAATCATACCTAATTTCTCTATTATTAAAAAAAGAAAACAAACAACAATCTTAAAACATAAACATGCTTATTGATATCTCATTAGCAAAAAATACAAAATAAAATTTATATTTCAATGCTTATTCTCATCATCTTCAGAACATTTTTGTTGGTATTCTAAGAATAGTATCAATAATGAATCCTTAACTCCATTTAACAAATTTTCCATCTTCTAAAAAGCTACATCAGACTTGTATAATAATTACAAGGCTATTTGTTTTTTTTCAAAGCAGATCTTGTCTTTGATGACATTGTTTTAAAAGTAAATGAATATATACTAATTTCACAAAATCTACTTTTAGAATTTATCCCAGTTTACTCTCACCACAAATATGCAGGGCAACCTTCTAAACTATCATACAGAACTCTATATTATTTACCCATAGTTGTAGGGAGAAATAAATTCATGCCTTTCCAAATAACATAAATGTAAGCAGGCTTGGACAAATCTTGAACCTAATGCTATTTCACACTTCCCTACAAATATAACAAGTTAAACAACATAGAAAACCACTCCTACCCACCCCCATTAGCATGGATCAGGCTAGTCTCCCTGAGAGCAAAACACTGCACCTCTTCAGCTTAACTCTATCAACTGACCTCAAGTGGAATGACTACATTGAATCCACAGTTAAATCTGCTGCTAGGAAGGTTGGTTCCCTGTGTAGGGCCAGGAAGATTTTCTTGTCAGAATCAATCTTGCACATATATAAATCTACTATCCGCTTGTGCATTATATACTGCTATCACATCTGGTTGGGTGCCCCTGCTATTCATCTTGGGAGTTCTTGACAAAATCTAATGGAGAATTTGCAATGTAATTGATCTCAACCTGGTAGCTCAACTCCTGTCACTTTCTCACCGATGTAATGGGGCTTCCCTCTGTCTCTTCTACAAATACTTTCATGGCTTCTGCTTTGATGAGCTTAGCTTAGCTTCCTGGTGCCCCTTCTGCATGAATTTAGTTGAGCTACGAGACTAGCAACTAGGTCCCACCCTCTTACAGTGAAACCAATCAAATGTAACTGCAACTTCTGCTCCATCAGCTTCTTTTCTAGCACTTCCCACCTGTGAAATTCACTTCTGGATTCTTGCTTCTCCAACAGCTACAATTTCCAAGAATTTAAATGCAATGTCAATTACCATCTCTTATCTTCTTGACTTGCATCCTTTCTCTGACAACCCTTGTATCATGTTCTTCTTTCTTTCTTTCCTCTCTACTCTCATGAAGCCCTCTTTATACCAGTCTTCTCATCCTTTTCTTATCCATTCTCCATCACTCCCATCTTATGTAACCCCTGTGCACCAGTGGCAATTCTGGCTTGCTTGGGGTGAAATGATTTAAAAAAAAAAAAAAAAAACATTGAATTTTACATATTTTGTGGTCCAGACCTTTTCTATATTTGATACAAGATATAATTTTATTTTTAAACATTTTCCACCCTACCCTGCCATCAATAAAGAACAGCTGGTGTCAACTTCCATAAAACTGCAGCAACATGCACCAGATGTATAAAGGGGTTCAGAATACAATAAAGGATATAAAATGACATGATTTAAGATTATATTTAACATGAGTAAGCTAGGATTTCACCATCTGTGTTTGCTCAAGGTGTCCAGATTGAAAATAATAGGATTCGTTTTGTCAAAATGAAGATTCATTAATAATTATTTTATATACAACTGAGGTTTGTTTTATTCTTCAATTGTTAGCATTGCCTCAGTTGCCATGATTAGAAGTTCTTAGCAAATATCTAAGAATATGCCTAAAATCAATGTTTGGGGAATATTCCCCACTCTCTCATCTTCTTTCATGTAAAAAGACACACATACTTCTTAAATCTCAGTTCATGATGGTAAAATGCTACTCTTCGGATAAGATTCACAAAATTCATTTTTTTTTTTTTTATTCTCATCAATTGTATTCCTTTCATTTCATAAAAATGAGGTACTTTGGTTGGATTGACCAAAAAAACTGTTTTTATTCTAAGTGTTTAGTTTTCTCTTGTTAGAAAAAATAGATTGGTGTGTTTCACAATGTTTGTACACATCATTTGAAGATGTTGCAAATAAAAAGTGGAATTATTTTTGTGAAATAAAAATATTTCTTGATTGTTAGGTAAATATTGATTATACTAAGTATTTTTATAAATCGATCAAAAATTTAACGCCGCTTTTATTACTGAAAACAAGTGAATTTATTGAGGAATCATGACCTTTTTCTCCAAATCTTGACGTAAATTGATCAGCATCAATTTGTTTTGTTATATTTTCATTTTTGACACTTTTTTTTTCACTTGAAGGGATTTTGACAAATTCAGACAGCATTTGTTTCTGTTAGGTTCAAGATAAAGGAATTATTTTTTGATGATCAGCAAACAAGTATTGTAAATGTTATAATTGAATTACCATTGAAGTGACAATGACAATGTTGTTGGGGAAAATATTTTGATAAGGTGTGTGTGTTGATTTTATTTTTTACGATCTCTTTTCAAGTTGAATCAATTTCTGATGAATAGTGTTTCGTGGGCTTCTTCCTTGAAATGATAGTCATAACAAACCTAAATTTTGTCCCTTGGAAAGAAAGAAAAAAGCTTCGGTTCTTTCCGTTCCTGTTTAAAAAGATCTCTGCGTTTTCGGTCAATGTCTGGCAGCGGGTTGGGGATGGGAAACATGACTCAGAGGGAACGTTTCGTAATACATTGTCACTAAGATGCAGAAGATGAAGAGTTAACGTTTCTCGTCTGTGACGGTAATCGATGTCAACTTCATTGTTGAACACACAAAAGGAAGAAAACTATCAATACAAGACGAGTGTAATTATATCCTTCTCTTTCTTCCTCCCCTGGAAAAGATCACTTTACTATGTAATCTGTCTGTCGCTTGAGTGAACTAAGGTTTTTTTATTATTATTATTTCATATATTTATTTTATTTTTTATATGGATGGGAAAATAAATATCAAGCTTTTTTTTTTTCAAGTTATTTAATAGCATTTAGATGTCTACTTAGTATCGATGCCAGCGTAAAATTTTCAGTAATAGGGCCCTGCAAATGCAATTGTGCAGGTTTAGGGTAACTACTTGACCCCCACTTCTTGGTTAGGAAAAAACAAAAATTGTAAGGGTGTCATGCTGTCGCAAAAATGTACTTAAATTATCCGATCGTAAGCAAATTGAATATGTTTTCCTCCACCTAAGATAATTTTCTCGTAAAAGAAAATATTTAAAACTCTTTTTGAATAATTAACGATTTTTTTTCTTTAATTTTCTAATGTAAATTATTATTTTATTACTTAAGGTTTCGCTAAAAAAATATAAACCAGGTTTGAGAAAAAAGAGAAAAAAATTAAATGATTATTTACAAGAAAATGCTTTTTTGGACTTAAAAACATTTTTATAAGTTTTTTTTTTTGGTTTTCCTCGCCACTATATGTCACTATTTTTATTTAAATAAAAAGGAAGAGCTATTTTTCTGTTTTTATTTTAAATTATTAATTTATTTTATTTATTTTTATAAGTGAAAAATTTTAATTTTTAGTGCTTGATTTGACAGAAAAGAGAACACTTTTTAATTATTAACTGATAAAAATTTAAAATGTATTTTTCACTTATTAATAATGGATGGATTTTCTTCATCCTTACAAAACAAAAATATTTTATAAAATAATTAGATTAGTTTTATTACGAAATAATGTAAAACATTTTCGTATAAATAAAATTTTTGAAAATATTTTACATTTTTTAAAATTTTTATCAAGACTAGGGTTTCTTATTTTTTTTTATTTTTATTTTTATTTTTGTACTTTTTTTTAAGCGTTAACTTAGAAAAAAGACATTTTTGAAACTTGAAATATTTACACACACGGAAATATTTCTTTATTTTTAACATCTTTACAAACATTTATGAATATAAAAAGCAAAAATAAACTAAATATTTTAAAATCCTTTTATTTTTTTCTTAAAGCGAAAAAAATCCAGTTAAAATGATGCTATAACTGAAAAAAGTATAATTAATTACTACTTTTTACTTATTTGTGTAGTGTCCCATTTCAACGCATTAAAAAGTTTTGTGACTTTGATACAGATTGACCAACTCAACTTACTGTATTAAAATAAAACAATTATAAATAATTTCACTTACCTAGACATAATTTTTAGATTAACACCCCTAAGTGTTTTTCTTTAACACAAGGGATGTCTTTATAATACGTAGGATCCCCGAGTCGCCATGGACTGAACTATAAACACGTTTCAAAGGGAGATAATAATGTAAGACTTAATATGGCGAAAAGAAACAACGGAAATTTAACATCATTTTTTTTTCTCTTAATTATTATTGCCTGTTAGAAAATAATACAATAATAATAAATCTGTTTTGTTGTTATGAAATATATTCTTAAAATACATTGTTAATTTTATATAAAAGCCTTTAGAAAGAAAATGATTTAGACTAGACTAGAGAGCAAGCATAAAAAATTGAAACAATGGAACGCAAATTTGAAAAATTATTAATGACTTACAAAAAACAAAACAAAAATATTTTAATTCCCTCTTGTATTATAAGTTTTTCTTGGGTTCTACTGAAATATTTACTATTAAAATAATATTAAAAATATCTTATAACAGAATACATTTTCAGAGCTTATTTGTTCATTTAACGGAGTACTGAGACGCTGACAACAAGGTTTCTTTCTTTATCAAAGGACAGTTAAAAATTGTCGTTTGACGTTTTTATTTTCTGCTTTTCTATTTATTTAAATAAGAGCTTTTGATAAAATTTTGGTCAACTAATGCAGTTTATGTAACCTAATTTTAATTTAAAAAATACTGAATTTTAAATGCCTTAGTTACTAACGTCAATATCTCTGAGTTGGACATTTAAGTACCTTATTTTTAATATATATATATATTTTTTTTTTTATTGATTTGAGGGCATAATTGAAAAAAAATTATTAAATAACCAAATATTCATAAACAATAAAAACAAAACCTAAAGTCTGCTATTTTGTTATTTTTTTAAACTGTCTATTTTTATTTCTAAGAAAATGGCATGTATCCCGACTACTACTTAGTAAAATATTTCGTTACAAAAATAATGAAATTTAATTTTTTAAATTTTTGTTTGTCTACACTACACTAAGTGACTGGTACTTCTGGTCTGTCGGTTTAATTCAGTAAATTTTAATTTTTAATATATCGGTTAATTTTTTTTCCATATGAGCAAACTAGGACATTAATTTATTTTTAATTTTAATTTTTTTTTTTTAATTTGTTAATCTTTTTGTTCTAAACTTCTTTTCAGCGACCTTGTCTCTGTTATTGTTATTTTACACAAGTTTTTAAAATGAAATGTCTGTGCGATATGAGACTTGGTAAAAATATTCAATATCTTAAAGCCGATAAGCAAGAAAATTTTTTCTTTCTTTTGAAAAAAAAAATAATAATAAAGTAAACATTGTGTTCGATATTGATTATTTAAATTATGATTATTTTTATGAACAAACCCGCATTTAAAATAAATCGTTTCTTAATCTATCGAATCGCCTCTCCGTAAATCGAACTAATTTTCTTCACTGTTTTTTATAGTGTTAGATTCTAAATGTTGTGTACATTAGCTTGTGGATTTTGTTCCGCATTATATATCATGCGGCACAAAAAAATAAGCTTTTATTCTTAAAAAGCTAAAATCTTTTGCCAAAATTTAGATTTTTTTTCGTTTTACCGTTTATTGTACTTTTATTTTCCTGTGTGTGTGTGGTAGTTTCTTGTTTTGTTTTGAGTTTTGTCATCAGGTGAAATGTGAAAGTATTGAAATAATAAAATAATTTGTGTCTAGATAACAAATAAACTAAATTATCGAATAAAAAGTCTGTTTTCATGAACCCCTTTGCCTTTTTTTATCACGCCACACAAAGTTTTGTGTTTCTTGCCATATGTGCCGGTGTACTCCCTGAGATAAATATTCCTTGTGTGTGTGTGTGTGTCAACGCTGAACCATTAGAAAATATCTAACTATAAGAAAACCAAACCTCTGTAATAAAACAAATATCAACTATCCTACTTTGGAGCTTGAAAAGTATGGTTATCATAAAAAGAGGGGGGAAATCGTTTACCCTGGCTATTCTTTGATTATTGAACCATGTTAAAAAAAATTGAAGTTTTATTGCTATTACACACACACACACACTTGGTCTGAAGATCATATTGAAGTGTGAAACAGTCACTATGCAGTGTTGATTCTGATATCCACATATAAAAGCTCTATCCCTGATATTGAACACTCTTCTGCTATAAAGAGCACATTTTAACATGATATAAATTGGATACTAGGACATTTGCATACCAGGACAGATGATAGTGTACCTCAGATGATTTTTTTTAAGCCTTTGAAGGCAATTACCATAAATTTTATAAAAAGCATAGGTAGTAATCACAAATATTAAATCAAAAGAAATAAAATTAAAAAATTACAAGTTTATTTTTGTTACAAATGCAATGACAGTGTTTAAAAAAAATTAAAAATACGAAAATCATTGTAGTTTCACAAATTAATCAAAAGTTATGAATGTTGTGAGCTATCCCTTTAAAGAAATTTATCTTGTTTTCAGGAGTATACTTATCTAATAGGGCTGTGATTCTCTTATTTGCAGTTTTATTTTTGATAACAGTTATGTTGACTAAGTTGGTTTGCAAGAAGCAACTCTTAAGAAAATATGGTAAATTCAAAGAATTACCAGAGGTAAGCATTTGTTTAGGGATGCAATTGCATGGTACGTAACTGTCTGTCCACTTGTAAATTGCAGCATACAAGTTTAGTTTTTAAGCCTAAATGATCTTTCCAGACCTAGGGGTCGACTTAATATGGTGGGTATAAAGTGCAACCACTGAGTTGTCAACAAGTAGGACAGCATTCCTAACAATTACTGTACACCACTTACTGCCCCTTCAGCAAGCTTCCAGAAATGTATTCCACTAAAACTTGTGTTTGAACAAATTTGGGTTGGTATTCTAACATAGAAATTAACATAATGAAATAGTAACATAAAGTATTCTATTAATGCTACATCAAACATTGTATCCAATATGATACCCTATGTGTAAACACTGACAAATGTGCTGTTTAACTCGGGGCCATTTTGACAACTAGGTTTCATATGCGTGTCATCTGTGCAATTTTATAATAGTAATGAGTTTAATGTAGTTTTGACAAAAGTTATCGTATACTGTAGTCTAACTTCATTTACTAGTAGGCCTAAATTTTGAGCTACTGGTAGCCTACTGAATATTTGGGGGTTGACCTATACAATAGCTATAGGCTTAACTCAGAATTTTCAACTAAAAATATTGAAGTCAATGCTGCAAGTTACAATTTAAATGACGGCTTCCATCCTGTTGAATATGGCCATCACAAGATATTGTAAGACTCAGGTGTGGATTTTTAAACTGGATAAACTTTTAAAATATGCAGTGAATGTGAAATAATAACTCCCTTCACATTTAGAGGACTGGGCGAAGAAGGAGAGGAATTTGTGAGCTTATGAGAAACTATTTTTGGATCATTGAAAACTTTGCTTTCACTGAAATTAGCTAGTCAGCCAAGAAGAAAAGAAAGTAGCAAGCCCATGTAAAATTAAATTAATGAGAGAAGAGTTTGAATTATGTGAAAACTTTAATTTCATTTCATTGTGACTAGTACTAAAGTCCTTACTAGTGTAAAATTATTCACCATTTATATTATTGGCTTCTAACCAGATTGTGGCACTTCAAAGAATTTTCTCTCAACAATCCAAGAAATTTCAAACTATCTCTCTTCATCTACTTTTGGATGTATGCAAACCATATTCCTCAGTGAGCAACAAACTTTATTACTTTTGTCCTCAACATTTTTTAATATTATTTTGTATCAGATCATTTAATCAGTTTCATGAACATTTCCTCTTCATGACAATAAGTTAAAACTATAGACTTTAAGAATCCTGATTTATTTTTTTTCCAGAATTGACCTACTGAAACTACTTCAAATGTGTAAATTTGTAAATAAATTCCTTATCTTTTTTTTCCTAAATTGCCTATGTATTTCCTTATCATTATCATCATTCATTAATCCTTGTCTTGGTAAGTCAACACTTTAACCCCAAAGCATTGGGCTTTGGGGTTAAAATAAATCATTTTGTTGCCATTAGGTCTTATTATTATGACTGATTGTCTTTTCACTTCACCAGCAGATTTGCAAATATAACCACAAAAGTGACCTGTATTCTTGTTACTTAAGTACATTTTGTACTTGGTCAGTGCTCTGGTACAATGTCTTTGCAGATGACTTAATTTTCCTGCCACAAACCTCAAGTGAAGTCATGCTTGTCACATATATGGTCTGGAAGTTCCACATTAAACTTTTTTGGATGTTTCTTTACAGTTTTTCTTTAACAATCTGAGGGCTCTTGAAAGCAACCTTTTTATTATAAGCCATCTTCTGCCAGGTGCTAGGATCATTTGCATGGAACTCCTTGTCGTATGCACTTGTGTTTGCAAGATTCGGTGATTCTTTCAGGACATCCTTATAATAGGCTATATTGGAATCTTGTTGACATTCTTGCAAGTAATATGACCATTTCAACGCAACATATATTTTGGAATTGTTGCTTCAATAATGTCACACTGACTTCTCTCAAGAGCTTCTATATCACTGACATGCAATTTCCAGTTAATTCCACTTATTCAATGCAAACATTGTTGACGAATGTGCTCAAGCAGCTTCAAGCGATTGCAGTTTACATGCATGGTATATTTTGTGATTAGTCACTTTTTAAATTTCACATTGTATCCACAGTCGCTTTTCCAACTTATCAAAGACATTTATGGCCTTGTGAATTTTTCTCACAACTTCACTGTTAAGTGTGCTCATTTTCGTTAGAGTGCTACCAAGATAAAGAAAGTTAACAAACATACCTGTTTGTTAATTGCATACAAAGATATGAAAGCTTTCCTGGAGTGGGCTGATACATCACTACAGGCTTTTTTTTTTTTTTTTTTTTTACACTTAACACTTATAGTAAGTCCCAGAACAGTACAAGCACTGGTGACAGCGTCTATTAGGCATTGCATACCATCCTCGGTATGAGCCAGAATATAACAATTATCTGCATATAACAAATCTCGGATAGCAATTTACTAATCTTGACTTAGATGAGTCACAATGCAAAAAATATGAAGCACTCAGTGAGGATCAAACTTACTACTCAGTAATAATTAAGCTAGCAAGATAAAGCTTGATAACCATTACACCATGTTGACATGCCCCATAACAAATCTTGTATAAGGTTAACAAATACCATCAACTTGGCTGATATTCTGCTTATATTAAATACACAATCCTTGAATGTGAATGACATGTGAAGCAGTTGAGCAAGAGACCAACAAAACACTAAAGATGAACTGAAGGCAAGGATTATGACAGCATTCACCAACATATACAAGGAGACCATTCAGAAGAGTTGCAGGAGATTCTGAAGTCATCTGGACGCTATAGTTGAAGCCAATGACTTTTGAATAAATTTACTCTTTAATATTTTAAGATAATTTTGTGTAATTTTGCTAAATATAAAGGAGATGTCAGTTCTCTTCATTTTGGCATAATTTAGACAACAATTTATTCACCGCACCCTGTAGAGGTTGATATGCCACTAAAAACCAACAAAACTACCATTAACTCATAAAATATCCTCCAATTTCTTAAAGAAATCAAACTGTATTCCAAAATATAACTTCAACAAAAATACAACATAAAACACATATTACCACCTCTAGTATTCATGTCTACACAAACATATATGCACAGAATCTGACTATCAACTACCATGTATTTAATTGTGGAAGCAGAACAACATCATATTTTCATTATTTGAAAGCTTCCAAATTTTGGCATTAAATGACCAATAAGGAGTTGGTATGCCATCCAACCCAAGTGACCATCCATTATCCTGCTTTTTATAAAAGCTTCGAGAGGGAAGCAACCATCTCATCCTTAATAGGCCAGTCTGGAATGCTATTGAGAAAATCCTCATCCATTGTAGAATGACAATTTAACAGCTTATCAACATGTTCACATCATCTTTTCAGTATGTTACCATGGTTAAAAAATAAGAGCATTCCCATCTTTTGCTTGAAGTTGGCTCACTGGAGGAGTCAGTGGATTATATCAGTCAGTTAAGTACTGTATGTGATACATGCTTGAGTGATCATGTCTCTTTTGATCCATGACTGACTAGGCAGAAGCTTTTCCTGCAGTAGGTTGCCATTCCTTTCTGCAATAGACTGGTTGCCAACCAAGGCTATAGAACCCAATCTGTCCTGCTATTCAACCCATAGCTAGAGGGAGAAGAGATTATTTGCACATATATGAATGAAACATTCGACTGGAATTCAAACTCAACACTTCAGTTTCTTATTCGAAGCTGATGCAAAAGGTTGTAAAAGAGCTTTGAATCATTAATGTCTGCTGCAGTCTGTATTTGTTCAGCTATGACATTCCAACGTTTATCTTTCGTATGACAAAATCTCTGTTAAACTGTCTTCTCCCAAATCACTTCTTTGTCTTTCATCATATGAGAGATTACTTTGAAACAGGCATGAGAGAGCTTTTGGTTTCTCTTGCAAACTCTTTAATTTCTGCATCTTTGTTATCAAAGCAATTCTTTGTTTCCTCTTGGCGAAACCTAAAGCCTCACTGCTTATACCATTGTCAGTTAAGTGCCATGTGATACACACTTCGGTGATCATGTCTCTAACTGGGCAGAAGATTTTCCCACAGCAGATGCTTTTACTTTCTGCGGTAGACTGGTTGCCAACCAAGGCTATAGAATCCAACCTGTCTTGCTATTTAACCCATAGGTGAAGGAAGAAGTGATGGATTCATACCTTTCCGAAGTGTATTTGTGCGTAAGTGAATGAGACAAATTCAACTTCGATTTCTCATTCAAGATGATATCCACTTAACCATAACGCACATATTCTTTAAAGGTTAGCCACATATTTTCACAATCAGCTTTGTCCAAGCAGGCAGTCCTCAAACTCCTTATGTCATAGCGTGCTGGAGCTGTGGCCTGTTGTCCCTTTTACTCAGGATCAATCCTGGTTTGAGAACAAGCCGTTAGTCCACACTCGTCAGTCATTGATGGCGTTGACACAGCAGCTGGTCTTTGGGTTGACCTCTTCAACTGTAATCTGGGATATCTCAACCAAACTAAACCAAGTTAGATATGCGCGCACAATTGTAGAAATAAAACAACACCAATTTTGGAAATAAAATGGACGGTGCCTGAATAAATTATTGGATGGTATTTATAGACAAAAAATAATTACAATTCTTCTTTTTCCCAACCCATTCCTAATAATTAGTGACGGAACAAAAATTTTGGCTAGTTTCTCTAAGATAGGCCAGACTTAGTAATTAGGTAACTGGTAAATTCAATTACTATTGTTTGTACTTTGCAAAAATGTTCATTGGTGTTTTCTCTTATTATTATCATCAGGTTGGTACAAGGATATTGTCAGAGTTTTTCTTCAGCAGATATCTTTGGTTATTATTGCTTCAAAATTTGGTTGGCAACTTCAAACTCTAGGCAGCGCAGGAACTGGAACTGACTCCCTTCATCTCTGAGTGGGAACTGTCTCTCACTTCATCTCCAGGCGGAAACTGACTGGAACTGGCTTTAGCCCCTGTGGGCTCTTGTATTTATGGGTGTCCTTTTTTTTTACTGGTGTGGTGAGGACACATAAAGGGTTTTATGCAACTATCCTAAATTCAACCAGTCCTCTTTCTCTATTTCACAATTCCAATTCTGGAAGATTCTCCTTCTTCTTGGGAGGAGCTATTGCATGATGTCAACTTCTCTGACATCTTACTTTACTTTATCTCTATTTCACACTTCCAATTCTGGAAAGTTTTCCCTTCCTCTTTGGGAGAAGCTATTACATGATGTCAATCTCTCTCAGGGAAATTTAGAATGATAATTTTCCCAACCATTAACAATTGGTTTTTCCCTTCTCTCAACAAGATCAATTTAACCTTTGCTCTTTAATCATGTCAACTGTGATTTGCCAAATTTCCATTAGAATAAATTTTTTTTTCCTTAATCATTTTTGTCTATGCCTTTCAACAAGGCAGCTTTAACATTTGAACTCCTAATCATGTCAACTGTGTTTCGCCAAGTTCCACCCAAGAATTTATGAATTAAAAAAAAGTAAATAAAATTTTTCTTTTCAATTGCTTTCATCTATATAATGATAGTCTGTTACACGTATTTCAACAAGGTGGTTGTGATATTTGACCTCTAATTGTCTCGGCTGTGTTTTGCCAAGTTCCACCCGAGAATTTATAAATTAAAAAAAAAATAACATTTCTCTTTCCAGTTCTTTTCACCCACATGCAATGTTAGTCTGTTTCACTTCTCTCAACAAGGCCACTTGACATTTGACCTCCAATAGTTCAGCTATGTTTCTCTGGATAATAACAATCATGTGTGATTCTATTTCGTTTCTATTTTTAATCAGTTTGCAATCTTGAGAAAATGAATCTCTTTTTGACAAAAAAAACATTGTGTTCTTTAACCCTTTCCCGTCCCAATAAAATAAAATTGTTTTCTCTAATCCTTTTTCATCCGTAAAAATTAAAATGGTTTTTAGTTAACTCTTTTTTTGTCCTTAAAAGAAAGTAAATGATTTCATTAACTCTCTTTTGTCCATACACCATGTTAAATATTGTCATACTTATATACCTACTCATCTCTCAAAGAGGAAAACATCCTCAGAATGGACACTTTTGAGAAATGCATGCTTGGTTTAACCCTTCAGCATTCAACCTGCTACTCAATGTAACTCACCCCATATATATACTCTGCCATAATATATAACATCATTGCTAATAGTGCAGCGTTAGTAGTGAGACATTGAAAGTCGATATTTACGGGGTGAGTTTGAGTGTGTTGAGTCCTGAAGGGGTTAATAACAAGATTCATCCTAGCATGTATTAATCAATGACCAATCCCAGAGTCAGCATCACTCAAAGGATGCCTATTTACCTCACAAGTACTTGATTAACATCATATTAACTCATTATCTGTCATTTAATTCCAAAATTTAATTTCCTTGGTAGCTTTGAACTAATAAAAATGTTATTCTGCTTTTACTATTGTGTAACACTATTTCTGCATATGAAAAAAACGTGATTCTAAATTCAATACGACAGCGAAAGAAATTATTATTAGTGGTATTGTTGATTTTGCAGTTTATTGTAAATCGCAATATGAGCTCGAGTTAGAAATATTTAATACTTGTATGCTTGTAAAATCTGAAAAATAAAAAATAGCTGAAATTTGAAGAGAATAGAAAGGAAAAATTTTTTTTTTTTTGCATTGTTATTCAGAAGCTTGGGTTTTTGGCTGGTAGAAGTGAGAAATAGCAATAGCCAAAACAAATTGTCAAAAACTTTTTATGAGGTTAAGAAGGTTAAAAGTTTTAACTATGAGAATAAAAACGAATTATAAATCTCACTGGCATTAAATTTCCAAGCTAGAGGCTGGATTTGCTGACGTAATCAGTTGAATTAAGAAGAGGATAAAGAGAGATTGTCAGAGGAAATATTGGTTGAACCAAACCTGCACCTCGAAATGTGTAGGTGGAAGTAATCTCATTGGTCAAGGATTTGATTTGCATAGATACCCAGGGTCCAGCCAGCACCTCCCAAGAGAATTTGGTACAAGCATAAAAATCGGGACCCCAAGTAGTTTTGGAGTTGCAGCCCAGAGATGTAACGACAGAGAGAAGAGTGTTCCCAACCAAGAGCTATGCCGTTTGGGTGCCAGCCGTAGAGACTGATGGTCGCCTCCCATAGAGCTCCTGGCTGAAGATATACAGAAATGTAGAAAAGCCCGCCACCAATCAACTTAAAAAAGTTAGTTGAATAATGCACCTCCAATAGAGTCCTGGCTGAAGACGTATAGTTTTCAGAGCTGCCAAGCGAAAGAGACCAAATGAGCTTGCTACCGCCATCGCCACCCCCACCAGCCTTCTGCTTGACTTCAGCTATTTCGTAAAGCTTTGATAAAGAGCCCTCAAAGAACTTTTTGTTTTAAAAGTAATTGGGGAAAATTGAAAGCTCTGATTATTTTAAATGAAAACTTTCACTCCGTGAAAACTGAATTTGATGATTGTACATTCTGTTTTTGTTGCTAATTATTTTTTATATATATACAAAAAACTTTTCCGCAACTTATCCAGGTGTCTTTGAACTTATTCATTTATATTTTTTTTGGTGCCGTGTTTTATTTTATCAACACAAGTGTACATGTGTGTCCGGTCTGGTTTGAAGTGGTAGAGAAACGGCTACCAGGTTTTCAATATGTCTTTCTTGAGATCAAAATACACAGCGTGGGCAGGAAAAATCACCGTTGTAATAGATCTTGAGGACCAGCTGCTGTGACGAGGCCATCATCATGATTAGCGACCCAAGAGCGTCATCATAACTGGTGCCGTGTTTGACAGCATCAACGCTGACTCAGGTTCCGGTCATCATTATTGGTATCCGTGATCATCTAGGGGTCAGCCAGCAAGCCAGTGGGCTAGGCGTCACAATTGAAATAAATACTCAGATAATACTCAGCTTTTGTGCATATACATGTTTGTGTGGAGATGATTATTTGAAATATGTGTTTTATGTTGTAGTTTTGTTGAAGTTATATTTTGGAATACAGTTTGATTGAAGAAATTGTCGGTTATTATATGGCTTAATTTCATGAAAGAGTTCTTTCATGTTTGGTTGATTTTTTTTTTTTTTTTTTTTTTTAAGTGGCTTATCAACCTGTATAAGTTATTTAATGACGGAATATAAATTGACAATCTTATGGCTTCAATTGAGTATGGTTAAAGGCAATACCTCAAGAGAACACAACTGTTTGTGAAAGATATTTTCCATCTGATTATGAACATTTGTATCAGAATATTGATCAACAGGATTTTGTGCCAGCAGCTACATGATATGAATCAAGCAATCAGCTGTTTATCCAATCTACTGATTTTTTTTTCTTACTGAAAGTATTCCAATGATTTTAATTACAATTTTTGAAAACTTGAGATTTGAATGTTATCATGCTGGTATATATATATATATATATATATATATATATATATGTATATATCGCGTAAAATCCTTTGTACAATAAAGACGGAAGTTGATGATGGTTTGCTTGAAATAGGCCTATACTTTCGATTTACCATGAAATAACGGGTCTACCTTAATTTTTCTTATATTTGCTCTATATGTATTTATATACATATATATTTAGAGCTCTCTTAGAGAGTTATCCTACCACTATATGTACAGGATACTCCTTTGGATTCTTCTATACTCACACTGCATGCTGATATATATATATATATATATATATATATATTCTTTTTTCTTTCTTTCAAAAAGGTAAATATTGTTTCAACACTGGTCACAAATCAATGGAGCAATTTGTTATCTTAATATCATTCTTTTAAGTTGCTAAGAAAATATTAGGGCATTTGAATATTTTGTTACATCTCAGTTATTATATAACAGACTTCAGGATGATTTTAAGTTACCCAATGTGAGAACATTGCCAGATTTGATATCAGAAATTTCAAAACTAGACAACTATAATTTTCTTGGTGATATTTTTATAGAATCTCTGAAAAATTAGAGAAAAAAGGCTCATCCTTGATGAAGTGTATACAAAGGTTGCTCTGCAATATCATGGAGGAAACTTATTTGATTTGGCTGAAAATTTTGAGAGATTAATAAAAACACTATTGGGGATCATGGTAAAATTGTAGACTAAATTTTTTTTTACTTAAGTTGCAAAATTAGAGGCAACTTTTTTATATGAAAAATTGTTACGTATTGCTGATACAATCAAACAGTCAAGTAATTGCAATTGTATATAACAATAACATAACCCATCAACCATTTTTTCCCAAAAATTTGACATTGTTTTTAATAAGCCTTGGATAACTAAAAATGGCTTCTACTTGCTTTTTTGTTATGTCTACCTCTTTAAAAATATTTAGAATTATTGAACTTACTTCTGAATTACTGTTTTATTACTGTTAAACAGATGACGGCACAATGGGAAATTGTAAAAAGTCTTTTCAACGACAAAAATACTTAATTTGTTAAGCTGTCAAAACTGATGCAGCAAGGTTTTTGTGAACAAACTGTAGCTGCCATTAAAACACACCCATTATTAAATGGGGAGGATATTTCAGAAACAGTTAATTTCACTAATAAGTTTTTAAAATCTTGGAAAATTGTCTTCTGTCAGAGAAATATAAAAGTGATAGTAAGAAAAATGATCCACTGAAAAAGGTGATGTCAGATTTAGATGATGAACATCTGTAATTTCTTTCTAATTCTGGAAAAATAACAAAAAAGAATGGAAGGAAAGCAAGACAAAAGAATTAAATTATTAGCAAGAGATGCTAGTTTAGCCATTGAACATATATGCAGTGGCTTAAATGATGTTTGTAGATAATCGGTTTATTTTGTTATGCTTGGTGAATTTACTACAGACTATTTAGAAAATGAATTTGGAAAATTAAGACAAATTTCTGGAGGTGCATATTTTATAACAGTTCAAAATGTTATTGAAAAATATAAAAAAAAACCTAAAATTACATCATAAATGTTAATGTCAAAGAATACAACTTTGATTCAGGTTATAATTGCTCAAAATGTGGACATTTGCTGGATGACATGGAATGCCAAGTATTTGATAACTTACCAGACCTTGAAACTAGGATCCCTAAAGGTATTAAAATGTCACTTTTTTTTTATATACCAGGCTATGTCACAGGCAAAGATTGTCCCACAAAAGTGGAAACATTTAATGATATTAGTTTTTATTATCAAGAATATGAACATTTTTGAAAGAAATAGATTGTGGTTATTTAAAAATTCTACTGGATAGAACAGGGAGACCAGATGTATTTTATTTTCAATTTCCCCCATTTTTACATGTATTTAATTCGTTAACTCTCCAAAACATAATTTTGTGTTCTTGTTAATGCAAATTGATTTTAATTTTTAAAACCATGTATACTTTTAATATCTGTTATTGTATCATATCAAAAAAAGTATTTTCTTTAACTTCAGTGAAACAAATTGTACATGTAACAAAAATCACAATAAATTTTATAAAGATTATCAAAATTGTTTCTCTAAGTATCACTTTGTTTTTGTAAAGTATTTTCAGACTTTGTTGATATACAATTTTGTAAAATGTTGAAATTGCTTTCTGATTGTATTATACAATTATATTTTCTGTAATCAATTGGCATAAAGTCATTATTTTTGGAATATCATCTAAAAATGTTTAATTTGTGGTGAATAAAGTGATTTTTGTGCATTTAGTTATTTTATGGTATTTTTGTTCTTTTTTTGTACATTTGCACTCATGGAAATAAGTCAGTATGTCACCCCTGCACTTTGGCCTGATTTTCCGAATACTCAACTTCCGTGGATGATCACTTTAATCCAAACTCTGCTCTTTCATGTTGTTCAGTTTGCTCATAAGGCAGGTAAGATTGAATAGTCCTTGAAAATCAATGTGCAAAATGAAGACACCAGTAAAAAAAAAAATAACTTAATAAAATTAAAGGCTCTTTTATAAGTTTTTTGGTACAGCACTTTGGTATTTCTGATGGTTCAATCTACCTATTTCTCATGCAGATAGTTATTGACCCAACCCATTTCTTAAAGTCAAATGTAACACTTCAGCTAGTTTGGTTAAGTCTGGCACAAGGCTTAAGTTGAAAGTTCTTCTCAGGCAGGTAGTCACATGGTATCGGGAAATTTAGTCTCATCCCAAAGTCTGCAGTCTCTGCAACTTACTTTGGCTGCTTTGGGCCTTTGAATTTATGGACATCCACCTAAATCCGGGGTAGGATATGGTTGGTTTGGGGAGATTGGTGATTTTCCTACTTTCAACAAAAGTTTTTTTGTTGTCTGGTTTTTAAAAATTATTTACATCCCCTGTTCCCATAAGTAGCGGCTGCAGGTATCAATCTGCCCTAATAATTTCTTCCTTCTCTTATTGACATCTCACACCAATAACTTTCAAGTGGTGTGGGCAATTTCTCCACCTTCCTCAGTATTTTACCTGCACCTGTCACCTTGGCTACCCTTCGACCAATCTGACTCTCAACTACTTTGGCATAGCTTAACTTGTGGTCATTAATTAAAAATTATCATTTCATATTTTGCCTATGCAAAAAAAAATTTCTATTCCAAATCAGATATTCACCAAATGGCTCTCTCGGCCATTTCCTTAATTTTTGTCAGGGTTGTTAACTTCTTTAATTACAAAAGTTTTTATTCTCAGACCATGTTTACAGTACAATCCCATTTGTTGATTGCTTATGGTTTATCTTATGGTCATTAATTAAATTTTACCATTTCCTATTTTGCTTCTGCAAGATTTTCTATCCTTTCATGTTTGATAACCAGTACTCTGGGAACTATATCATCAATCGGCTGTCCAAAGATTATCATATAACTTTCTTGCAATTTCCTTTTTCTGGGGGGAAATTGTTTAGGTTTTAGAGAATTAAACTTTTCTTTGAAAAGAGAGAAATCTTCATTCTTTCTCTCGGTATGTCCATTGTTTTATCCATTAAACTTTTATTTCCATTTGCCAGCACAAAATAGTGGGACAAATAATTGTAAATACTTTTAATATTATATATAGTTGCTGCTTAAGTAATTATTGGACAGATGCTATCACCCTGGGTCTGAGTAGACTCGAGAACAACAGCAATTAAGAGGTGTTTCTATACTTCTCAAAAACTCATCTCCTGATTAGAGGCCTTGCTGCTAGATGTAGTTTATGGCCACATGTTACCAATGAAAAGCTCTAACTTCTCACACACTTAGAGAAGCAGCACACTATTACTGTTACACTTCCCAACACCATGTGTTCCAAGTGCACTCTATGTATGACAGTTCCTACCAACCCTGGCATTAAAATAACTAAGACAGACCATTTGATCAGCCTGCAGAACTTTTAATATAACTGTGAAGAACAAGAAGGCTTACCTCTGCAATGTGAATTTGCTTGGAGTGTCAGGTCTTGTTGAAAGATCATGACCACCATTAAAAGTGAAATGGATTATTCCAACTTTTGTGGTGCATGCAAATGTACAATGAAAAAATAAGAATTTGAACCAGTTTGAATTTATAAAATAAGAAGTCCCGTGAGAATTGAGTCTCATATGCAAATATTAGTCCCCTCTCCTGACACAGGCATAAAAAGCTCATCTATGAGGTAGACCAGAGAAGTGGAAAAAAACTTTGGTTGGCGTGACATCAGGACAAATGAGAGAGAGGACAGAAGAGTCTGTTTTTTGAAAGCAAGTACTTCAATCGATTTCAGGCATCGCAAATGACTGGCCACATAAATTAACTACAATAACACTTTTCAGCATTTCATACTTGCAAATTTTATCACAATACTTACAAATACCATGTAGGCCAGTCAGGAAGGACATCCACATAATCAGCATTAGACTGCTGATTTTCATGTGATCTTAGATGACTAGCAAATCAGGTACAAAACGGGAACAACCTTTCTGCAGATATTATGTACAAACTCATTCTGAACGTCTTCTGGGATTGAATCTACATCACCTTTCCTAAGATTTGTCTTCCAACTTTGAATGATCAACCGTTTTGACTTCAAAGCTATTGTAACCATCAAAAACTAACTTTTTCCAACCACACCTATTGTTTGTTTTTTCTCAGATTTAGACATTAATTTGGAAATTTTTGAGGGTTTTTTTAGCAACATGCTTGAAGCATTTCTTGGGTTTGTGTTTAGAATACTTACCAAAAGCAAGCTCCCTGTAAAACAGGTGCTTTGTATATAAAAGATTGTCTTTCTCTTATCACCCACGATCCTGAGCTGTCTCACCTAGCACTGTGAGTAGAGCAGTTTCTCTATATCAGGTGTTTTGGCACTTGATTAAGATACACCTAAAGCTCTTTTGATTGATAGCAAACTAGCAGTATAGCCCAGCATTGCTCAGGTGTAATGAAAGCTTTAAAACTAATCCATGGTCCTGAAGCTCAGACTCTTTGAACGTTGACACAAAAGACTAAAAAAGCAATAGTTGTTTCCAGTTAAAGCAAAACCGTAGACTGAAAGAAAATTGAATGGATGTAAGTCAAATTTTGATTTCCTGCTATCGATATCAAATAAGTTTTTTTTGTCATAAACTGAATTTTGAAGGCTAAATAAGTCCTCTGAGTAAATGGTATCATGGCTGAGACTAAGAACTACAATTATACCTACTTAGAGCCAAACCTAAAGCAAAAACTAAAATAAAAGGGCTGAAAAAATACAAACATACAGGCAGATAAACAGACACACACACAAACCTTTTGCCTTTTATATATATATATATATATATATATATTATCGATTTTCTGCACTATTGTAAGAACTGCAACCTTGAATCTTCTGAATATTGTTTCTTATGTCTTTGTCTTTGAGTGTATCAAATTTGATTAAAATCAGACCACTCCTTCTATAACCCGATTTTTTCGATTATCAATTTTTGATATTTATCGGGGGTACCTCGACACAAAACCCTCGCAGAGGCTTATAGTACAACTGTGTAAATTTTCAAGAAAATCGGTTCAGCCATTTCGGAGTCTATACGTAATAGACACACACACACACACACACACACAGTTCCATTTATAAATAAGTTTAGATTAAATTATAGTCCATATCTCCAAAGAGTACAGGAAACATTGGTAAACACTGATCTTAGTGTTGGTTGATATGAAGAATTTACTGAAGACTTTATTGACTGTTTTTATTTAGATTGGTTTTGGAATCCAAAGAACCATCTCTAGTGAGAGTACTTCCAAGATAAATAAAGATATCAACAACCTTGAACTTCTGATCCTGAACAAAAATGTTAGATTTGGCATGACATTGCCCTGGAGAGGATGTGTACATAACCTTATTCTTTTGGGTTGATGGCTAGCTTAAACACAGTGTGTGCTCTTGAAAACGATTCATTATGGGTTGCAAGTCCTTTTTGGTATGAGCAATAGGGTTTACATTGTCAGCATAAAGTAACTCTTGGATCACTGACTGGAAAGTCTTTGATTTAGCCTTGAAACGAGTTAAGTCAAATAAAATGCAGGTATCAACTGACTTCACAAACCTGGAAAACACATGTGGGAGCCACAACAAAGAAGATGGAGAATAAAGTTGAAACAGGAATGTCACCTTGCTTAACTCCATTGTTGATGGTTATGGGTTTCAGTAGAGATCTGTTGAAATTATGTCATCCCTTCATCTCCCTATGAAGTTGATTGAACATTCTTACAAAGTCTGGAGGGCATCCTACTTTACTGAGAATAGTCCAGAGTGCATCCCTATTTACAAAGTCAAATGCCTTGGTCAGGTTGGCTAAGACCTAATACAATGCAAGACAATGTTCTAAGTATTTCTCTTGCATTGGACAAGCTGAGAAGATCATATTCATTGGGCATATTCCTGGTCTGAATCTACCTTGTATCTCAGGCATAAGTCTAGGGCAAATCCATATAAGCGTATTAAGTAAAAGTTTTGCAGAAAACTTAAACTTCTTTAAGGCAATGGTTAATCTTCCAACAGTCCTTACATACTAATGTTTATCCTTTTCCTTTAAACAAGGAAATAAGAAACAACCCAGCCCCTGACCAAACATCCAGAATCATATCTCTGCAATAACCTTGTCACCCCTGTGAAGTAAAAATTTAACTGAAACACCTTCCCAGTAACCCCTTTTTGCTGTTTTTCTGAATTTCTTTCATTCTCATTGATGATGCCTGTTATACTACTTAATCAAGATCTTTTTCTGATTGACAAATACATTTTATTAGACATGTTGGCCAAGAAAGAAAAGCCCTAAATAAAATAAAAAAACGAAAAAAAGTCATCTACTGTGCAGGGACTCTGAGTATCACATCCAGTTTACAAAACAAATCCACTAGCAAAAATACAATAGCCAGTCATGAATATTACTAGCAAAGAAAAAAAATGTGCCTGGGTGCCCACACCTGTTAAACCAGATATAAAAAATATACCCCTCATCAACAATAGACAGTTCCACTTCAACACCCCAACCTCATCACATAACCACCAACACATCAAACACCATGTCAATTTCAAACCTCACCAATGACACACCACTTAGCTTCACTAATCTGCTCTAGGCCTTTCTACTGACATCAATTGTGACCTCAGCTAACTAACCCAAGAAATCTGTCAACACTCTTGCACTTGATCACTTTCCTTACCAGCAGCAACTAAAGAATCATATATCAAAAATTTTGTCATTTTTTTTCACACAATTATGTTTATAACCATCTACCTTGAGTGGCTCCAAGGCCTTGTACAGTGAGCCTTACTGTAAAATAAAAGAAAAAATTTTGGATTTTGACCAATACACATTGCTGAAATTTTGATCCTTGTTAGTTCCTTTGAAACCATATGCTCATTATACCATATCCAACTAAGGCAAATTATTGATGATATATTCATTAAATACTGAGGGGTTATAAAAAAATTATAAAAAAGATCCCTAGAATGTTTAGTTCAACATTTCATTATACACTCCGGGTCTACCTTGAAAAGAAAAACCTATGCTTTGACTTAAGTGGAACCACAGATGAGGCATATGTATGTATGTATGTAATATGAGAGAGACAAGCATACTCTCAATTACTCCGTTAGTTTAAATGCAATATAATGAAGTTCATTCATAAATCTTGTGTCATATTCATAACATAACCAGAATAAACGTCATAAGCAAAACTAATCATAAGCAGGTGTAGCGGCTAATTTAAAGGAGCCCTATTTTTTTAAAAAGAAACCTAAATATTCTTAATTATAATCCATGTATAATATATATTTACTTTAGAAATGCATTGTAAATGAGGCAAAAGGGATTGTCAGTGCTCAAGAATGAACCCAAGCATTATTGATATTTTTTTAATATTATAAAATTCTTTTATTTGAAATGCAAAAGAACTTGAAATTTTTGTGATTTTTTTTTTTTTTTTTTTTAAGTGGCTTATCAACCTGTATAAGTTATTTAATGACGGAATATAAATTGACAATCTTATGGCTTCAATTGAGTATGGTTAAAGGCAATACCTCAAGAGAACACAACTGTTTGTGAAAGATATTTTCCATCTGATTATGAACATTTGTATCAGAATATTGATCAACAGGATTTTGTGCCAGCAGCTACATGATATGAATCAAGCAATCAGCTGTTTATCCAATCTACTGATTTTTTTTTCTTACTGAAAGTATTCCAATGATTTTAATTACAATTTTTGAAAACTTGAGATTTGAATGTTATCATGCTGGTATATATATATATATATATATATATCGCGTAAAATCCTTTGTACAATAAAGACGGAAGTTGATGATGGTTTGCTTGAAATAGGCCTATACTTTCGATTTACCATGAAATAACGGGTCTACCTTAATTTTTCTTATATTTGCTCTATATGTATTTATATACATATATATTTAGAGCTCTCTTAGAGAGTTATCCTACCACTATATGTACAGGATACTCCTTTGGATTCTTCTATACTCACACTGCATGCTGATATATATATATATATATATATATATATATTCTTTTTTTTTTCTTTCAAAAAGATAAATATTGTTTCAACACTGGTCACAAATCAATGGAGCAATTCGTTATCTTAATATCATTCTTTTAAGTTGCTAAGAAAATATTAGGGCATTTGAATATTTTGTTACATCTCAGTTATTATATAACAGACTTCAGGATGATTTTAAGTTACCCAATGTGAGAACATTGCCAGATTTGATATCAGAAATTTCAAAACTAGACAACTATAATTTTCTTGGTGATATTTTTATAGAATCTCTGAAAAATTAGAGAAAAAAGGCTCATCCTTGATGAAGTGTATACAAAGGTTGCTCTGCAATATCATGGAGGAAACTTATTTGATTTGGCTGAAAATTTTGAGAGATTAATAAAAACACTATTGGGGATCATGGTAAAATTGTAGACTAAATTTTTTTTACTTAAGTTGCAAAATTAGAGGCAACTTTTTTATATGAAAAATTGTTATGTATTGCTGATGCAATCAAACAGTCAAGTAATTGCAATTGTATATAACAATAACATAACCCATCAATCATTTTTTCCCAAAAATTTGACATTGTTTTTAATAAGCCTTGGATAACTAAAAATGGCTTCTACTTGCTTTTTTGTTATGTCTACCTCTTTAAAAATATTTAGAATTATTGAACTTACTTCTGAATTACTGTTTTATTACTGTTAAACAGATGACGGCACAATGGGAAATTGTAAATAGTCTTTTCAACGACAAAAATACTTAATTTGTTAAGCTGTCAAAACTGATGCAGCAAGGTTTTTGTGAACAAACTGTAGCTGCCATTAAAACACACCCATTATTAAGTGGGGAGGATATTTCAGAAACAGTTAATTTCACTAATAAGTTTTTAAAATCTTGGAAAATTGTCTTCTGTCAGAGAAATATAAAAGTGATAGTAAGAAAAATGATCCACTGAAAAAGGTGATGTCAGATTTAGATGATGAACATCTGTAATTTCTTTCTAATTCTGGAAAAATAACAAAAAAAAAATGGAAGGAAAGCAAGACAAAAGAATGAAATCATTAGCAAGAGATGCTAGTTTAGCCATTGAACATATATGCAGTGGCTTAAATGATGTTTGTAGATAATCGGTTTATTTTGTTATGCTTGGTGAATTTACTACAGACTATTTAGAAAATGAATTTGGAAAATTAAGACAAATTTCTGGAGGTGCATATTTTATAACAGTTCAAAATGTTATTGAAAAATATAAAAAAAAAACCTAAAATTACATCATAAATGTTAATGTCAAAGAATACAACTTTGATTCAGGTTATAATTGCTCAAAATGTGGACATTTGCTGGATGACATGGAATGCCAAGTATTTGATAACTTACCAGACCTTGAAACTAGGATCCCTAAAGGTATTAAAATGTCACTTTTTTTTTTATATACCAGGCTATGTCACAGGCAAAGATTGTCCCACAAAAGTGGAAACATTTAATGATATTAGTTTTTATTATCAAGAATATGAACATTTTTGAAAGAAATAGATTGTGGTTATTTAAAAATTCTACTGGATAGAACAGGGAGACCAGATGTATTTTATTTTCAATTTCCCCCATTTTTACATGTATTTAATTCGTTAACTCTCCAAAACATAATTTTGTGTTCTTGTTAATGCAAATTGATTTTAATTTTTAAAACCATGTATACTTTTAATATCTGTTATTGTATCATATCAAAAAAAGTATTTTCTTTAACTTCAGTGAAACAAATTGTACATGTAACAAAAATCACAATAAATTTTATAAAGATTATCAAAATTGTTTCTCTAAGTATCACTGTTTTTGTAAAGTATTTTCAGACTTTGTTGATATACAATTTTGTAAAATGTTGAAATTGCTTTCTGATTGTATTATACAATTATATTTTCTGTAATCAATTGGCATAAAGTCATTATTTTTGGAATATCATCTAAAAATGTTTAATTTATGGTGAATAAAGTGATTTTTGTGCATTTAGTTATTTTGTGGTATTTTTGTTCTTTTTTTGTACATTTGCACTCATGGAAATAAGTCAGTATGTCACCCCTGCACTTTGGCCTGATTTTCCGAATACTCAACTTCCGTGGATGATCACTTTAATCCAAACTCTGCTCTTTCATGTTGTTCAGTTTGCTCATAAGGCAGGTAAGATTGAATAGTCCTTGAAAATCAATGTGCAAAATGAAGACACCAGTAAAAAAAAAAATAACTTAATAAAATTAAAGGCTCTTTTATATGTTTTTTGGTACAGCACTTTGGTATTTCTGATGGTTCAATCTACCTATTTCTCATGCAGATAGTTATTGACCCAACCCATTTCTTAAAGTCAAATGTAACACTTCAGCTAGTTTGGTTAAGTCTGGCACAAGGCTTAAGTTGAAAGTTCTTCTCAGGCAGGTAGTCACATGGTATCGGGAAATTTAGTCTCATCCCAAAGTCTGCAGTCTCTGCAACTTACTTTGGCTGCTTTGGGCCTTTGAATTTATGGACATCCACCTAAATCCGGGGTAGGATATGGTTGGTTTGGGGAGATTGGTGATTTTCCTACTTTCAACAAAAGTTTTTTTGTTGTCTGGTTTTTGAAAATTATTTACATCCCCTGTTCCCATAAGTAGCGGCCGCAGGTATCAATCTGCCCTAATAATTTCTTCCTTCTCTTATTGACATCTCACACCAATAACTTTCAAATGGTGTGGGCAATTTCTCCACCTTCCTCAGTATTTTACCTGCACCTGTCACCTTGGCTACCCTTCAACCAATCTGACTCTCAACTACTTTGGCATAGCTTAACTTGTGGTCATTAATTAAAAATTATCATTTCATATTTTGCCTATGCAAAAAAAAATTTCTATTCCAAATCAGATATTCACCAAATGGCTCTCTTGGCCATTTCCTTAATTTTTGTCAGGGTTGTTAACTTCTTTAATTACAAAAGTTTTTATTCTCAGACCATGTTTACAGTACAATCCCATTTGTTGATTGCTTATGGTTTATCTTATGGTCATTAATTAAATTTTACCATTTCCTATTTTGCTTCTGCAAGATTTTCTATCCTTTCATGTTTGATAACCAGTACTCTGGGAACTATATCATCAATCGGCTGTCCAAAGATTATCATATAACTTTCTTGCAATTTCCTTTTTCTGGGGGGAAATTGTTTAGGTTTTAGAGAATTAAACTTTTCTTTGAAAAGAGAGAAATCTTCATTCTTTCTCTCGGTATGTCCATTGTTTTATCCATTAAACTTTTATTTCCATTTGCCAGCACAAAATAGTGGGACAAATAATTGTAAATACTTTTAATATTATATATAGTTGCTGCTTAAGTAATTATTGGACAGATGCTATCACCCTGGGTCTGGGTAGACTCGAGAACAACAGCAATTAAGAGGTGTTTCTATACTTCTCAAAAACTCATCTCCTGATTAGAGGCCTTGCTGCTAGATGTAGTTTATGGCCACATGTTACCAATGAAAAGCTCTAACTTCTCACACACTTAGAGAAGCAGCACACTATTACTGTTACACTTCCCAACACCATGTGTTCCAAGTGCACTCTATGTATGACAGTTCCTACCAACCCTGGCATTAAAATAACTAAGACAGACCATTTGATCAGCCTGCAGAACTTTTAATATAACTGTGAGGAACAAGAAGGCTTACCTCTGCAATGTGAATTTGCTTGGAGTGTCAGGTCTTGTTGAAAGATCATGACCACCATTAAAAGTGAAATGGATTATTCCAACTTTTGTGGTGCATGCAAATGTACAATGAAAAAATAAGAATTTGAACCAGTTTGAATTTATAAAATAAGAAGTCCCGTGAGAATTGAGTCTCATATGCAAATATTAGTCCCCTCTCCTGACACAGGCATAAAAAGCTCATCTATGAGGTAGACCAGAGAAGTGGAAAAAAACTTTGGTTGGCGTGACATCAGGACAAATGAGCAAGAGGACAGAAGAGTCTGTTTTTTGAAAGCAAGTACTTCAATCGATTTCAGGCATCGCAAATGACTGGCCACATAAATTAACTACAATAACACTTTTCAGCATTTCATACTTGCAAATTTTATCACAATACTTACAAATACCATGTAGGCCAGTCAGGAAGGACATCCACATAATCAGCATTAGACTGCTGATTTTCATGTGATCTTAGATGACTAGCAAATCAGGTACAAAACGGGAACAACCTTTCTGCAGATATTATGTACAAACTCATACTGAACGTCTTCTGGGATTGAATCTACATCACCTTTCCTAAGATTTGTCTTCCAACTTTGAATGATCAACCGTTTTGACTTCAAAGCTATTGTAACCATCAAAAACTAACTTTTTCCAACCACACCTATTGTTTGTTTTTTCTCAGATTTAGACATTAATTTGGAAATTTTTGAGGGTTTTTTAGCAACATGCTTGAAGCATTTCTTGGGTTTGTGTTTAGAATACTTACCAAAAGCAAGCTCCCTGTAAAACAGGTGCTTTGTATATAAAAGATTGTCTTTCTCTTATCACCCACGATCCTGAGCTGTCTCACCTAGCACTGTGAGTAGAGCAGTTTCTCTATATCAGGTGTTTTGGCACTTGATTAAGATACACCTAAAGCTCTTTTGATTGATAGCAAACTAGCAGTATAGCCCAGCATTGCTCAGGTGTAATGAAAGCTTTAAAACTAATCCATGGTCCTGAAGCTCAGACTCTTTGAACGTTGACACAAAAGACTAAAAAAGCAATAGTTGTTTCCAGTTAAAGCAAAACCGTAGACTGAAAGAAAATTGAATGGATGTAAGTCAAATTTTGATTTCCTGCTATCGATATCAAATAAGTTTTTTTCGTCGTAAACTGAATTTTGAAGGCTAAATAAGTCCTCTGAGTAAATGGTATCATGGCTGAGACTAAGAACTACAATTATACCTACTTAGAGCCAAACCTAAAGCAAAAACTAAAATAAAAGGGCTGAAAAAATACAAACATACAGGCAGATAAACAGACACACACACAAACCTTTTGCCTTTTATATATATATATATATATATATATTATCAATTTTCTGCACTATTGTAAGAACTGCAACCTTGAATCTTCTGAATATTGTTTCTTATGTCTTTGTCTATGAGTGTATCAAATTTGATTAAAATCAGACCACTCCTTCTATAACCCGATTTTTTCGATTATCAATTTTTGATATTTATCGGGGGTACCTCGACACAAAACCCTCGCAGAGGCTTATAGTACAACTGTGTAAATTTTCAAGAAAATCAGTTCAGCCATTTCGGAGTCTATACGTAATAGACACACACACACACAGTTCCATTTATAAATAAGTTTAGATTAAATTATAGTCCATATCTCCAAAGAGTACAGGAAACATTGGTAAACACTGATCTTAGTGTTGGTTGATATGAAGAATTTACTGAAGACTTTATTGACTGTTTTTATTTAGATTGGTTTTGGAATCCAAAGAACCATCTCTAGTGAGAGTACTTCCAAGATAAATAAAGATATCAACAACCTTGAACTTCTGATCCTGAACAAAAATGTTAGATTTGGCATGACATTGCCCTGGAGAGGATGTGTACATAACCTTATTCTTTTGGGTTGATGGTTAGCTTAAACACAGTGTGTGCTCTTGAAAACGATTCATTATGGGTTGCAAGTCCTTTTTGGTATGAGCAATAGGGTTTACATTGTCAGCATAAAGTAACTCTTGGATCACTGACTGGAAAGTCTTTGATTTAGCCTTGAAACGAGTCAAGTCAAATAAAATGCAGGTATCAACTGACTTCACAAACCTGGAAAACACACGTGGGAGCCACAACAAAGAAGATGGAGAATAAAGTTGAAACAGGAATGTCACCTTGCTTAACTCCATTGTTGATGGTTATGGGTTTCAATAGAGATCTGTTGAAATTATGTCATCCCTTCATCTCCCTATGAAGTTGATTGAACATTCTTACAAAGTCTGGAGGGCATCCTACTTTACTGAGAATAGTCCAGAGTGCATCCCTATTTACAAAGTCAAATGCCTTGGTCAGGTTGACTAAGACCTAATACAATGCAAGACAATGTTCTAAGTATTTCTCTTGCATTGGACAAGCTGAGAAGATCATATTCATTGGGCTTATTCCTGGTCTGAATCTACCTTGTATCTCAGGCATAAGTCTAGGGCAAATCCATATAAGCGTATTAAGTAAAAGTTTTGCAGAAAACTTAAACTTCTTTAAGGCAATGGTTAATCTCCCAACAGTCCTTACATACTAATGTTTATCCTTTTCCTTTAAACAAGGAAATAAGAAACAACCCAGCCCCTGACCAAACATCCAGAATCATATCTCTGCAATAACCTTGTCACCCCTGTGAAGTAAAAATTTAACTGAAACACCTTCCCAGTAACCCCTTTTTGCTGTTTTTCTGGATTTCTTTCATTCTCATTGATGATGCCTGTTATACTACTTAATCAAGATCTTTTTCTGATTGACAAATACATTTTATTAGACATGTTGGCCAAGAAAGCAAAGCCCTAAATAAAATAAAAAAACGAAAAAAAGTCATCTTCTGTGCAGGGACTCTGAGTATCACATCCAGTTTACAAAACAAATCCACTAGCAAAAATACAATAGCCAGTCATGAATATTACTAGCAAAGAAAAAAAATGTGCCTGGGCGCCCACACCTGTTAAACCAGATATAAAAAATATACCCCTCATCAACAATAGACAGTTCCACTTCAACACCCCAACCTCATCACATAACCACCAACACATCAAACACCATGTCAATTTCAAACCTCACCAATGACACACCACTTAGCTTCACTAATCTCCTCTAGGCCTTTCTACTGACATCAATTGTGACCTCAGCTAACTAACCCAAGAAATCTGTCAACACTCTTGCACTTGATCACTTTCCTTACCAGCAGCAACTAAAGAATCATATATCAAAAATTTTGTCATTTTTTTTCACACAATTATGTTTATAACCATCTACCTTGAGTGGCTCCAAGGCCTTGTACAGTGAGCCTTACTGTAAAATAAAAGAAAAAATTTTGGATTTTGACCAATACACATTGCTGAAGTTTTGATCCTTGTTAGTTCCTTTGAAACCATATACTCATTATACCATATCCAACTAAGGCAAATTATTGATGATATATTCATTAAATACTGAGGGGTTATAAAAAAATTATAAAAAAGATCCCTAGAATGTTTAGTTCAACATTTCATTATACACTCCGGGTCTACCTTGAAAAGAAAAACCTATGCTTTGACTTAAGTGGAACCACAGATGAGGCATATGTATGTATGTATGTAATATGAGAGAGACAAGCATACTCTCAATTACTTTGTTAGTTTAAATGCAATATAATGAAGTTCATTCATAAATCTTGTGTCATATTCATAACATAACCAGAATAAACGTCATAAGCAAAACTAATCATAAGCAGGTGTAGCGGCTAATTTAAAGGAGCCCTATTTTTTTAAAAAGAAACCTAAATATTCTTAATTATAATCCATGTATAATATATATTTACTTTAGAAATGCATTGTAAATGAGGCAAAAGGGATTGTAAATGAGGCAAAAGGGATTGTCAGTGCTCAAGAATGAACCCAAGCATTATTGATATTTTTTTAATATTATAAAATTCTTTTATTTGAAATGCAAAAGAACTTGAAATTATTGTGATTTTTTTTTTTTTCAAGTTGACACTTAGTATTAATTAAATTACATCACTTCTCATAAGTTTGTAAGTTCAATTAACAGTTTCACTTAATACAGCACTAGTTGAATATGCATTAGCCATATTATTTGGTGGGGGTCTGTACAGGGTGCTATATTCTATGAAGTCGTGGAAATTTTCTTTGTTACAAAATTTCCTTTTCTGATACCTCACAATTTGTCTGTTGTCACCAGTTATATGCATGGGAATTTCAACAAAGATCTTAGTCTTCTCAAAATATTAGGTTAACTTGCTAATTTTACTCTAGTAGAATTTTTCTTCTTTTTTTTTATCTTTTTTTTTTGCCATCTGTTTACGTTTATTGTACAATTTGTATATCTGTTTTGTTTGACTTTTCTTCTAATGCATTTTCAAATATAATAAAACCTTGATTTAAAGAACTAATTGAAGGGCAAAGTGTTTTCCTTAAGTCTGATAAAGCCTTCATTTCATAAAGAAGGAGCAAGTTCTGTAGATCACTACATTTCATGAACATTGTTTTAAACCTAAAACCATCATCATGTAAATGACCAATGTGATATAAGATATCAAATAAAACAATCCTACATATATTTTCTCACTCATATTGGGAGGATTTTTGAAAGTTGTGTTGTAGATTCATTGTCATTTATTTTGTACATATAACTGAGACTTAGAAAATTTCCAAAGCTTCATATGTAAATAATTATATCAATTCTGACAGGTACTATGCTTACAGGGTTCTCAATACTTGTCTGGATTGTGTGTTTTTTTTACACAAACAAATTTGAATCAAATCATGGTTATCCAATGTATTTTACAGTTTCTCAATTTTGAATTCCTTAATTCTGTAGCATAGAAAACATGAAACTAACTCTGAAAACCATTGATCGATTGGATTGTTCTTTTTTTTTTTTCCTCATGGTTTATCAGTCACTTTGTGGGATATTTAAACCTGAAACATATTTTAGATTGAAGAATAATTATTCATTTGCAACTAAACGTTACATTAACAATTTTTGAGAATAACAATATTTTTTTTCAGAAACAAGTTCTACTATTTAACCCATATCTGGGAGGGAGGTGATGAATTCATACCTTTCCCAAAGCTATTGGTGCATAAGTGAATGTAACAAACCCGACTGAAATTTGACCATAACTCTCTGATTTCTCATTTTGAGTCACTATCCACTGCACCACCCACACGTCCTTCTAAAAACCATGAAATATACATGGGGTCAGTGAATGATACATACAGTCTGATAAATTGTAGACAGCTCAGGGTTGCCAGACTAACTATTTTCAGCTAGACCTGGATGTTTTTCTTTTTTTGTACATCCACTACAGAGTTTAGGAGCATCCAAAGGAAAACAAACACCCATTTTGAAAATTGCACAGCATGAAACAGCCTGTTAATGGGTAAATGATTAAAAAAAAATATTTTTATGTGTATCAAAAAGATCTTTTTGAAAGAATTTAAAACTGAGCACTCACATATACATAAGAAAAGAATATACAAATTATGTAATTTATAGTGATGACAATGATTGATTTAAACTAAATTACATCAGGATATAATGGGGAAGCTTTTTTTCTGTGACATCCATAACAAAATAAATGTAACAATTAGGACAAAAACTTTCGCTTAATTGCAAGCCCTTCTAAGAATGTCCACATGACTTTTATGAGTATACAAAAGTACCTCTGCTGTCAGAAATGATGGTAAAATATTTGAGATTATTATTTTATATAATAAAATACACAATGGTCTTTATTATAATAGAGAGGATATATTCTTCACTACTCGACGACATGATTATTGCAAAAAAATAAAATAATAAGGTACTGTTAAAAAAGCAAACATGCAGCAAGAGTTTTTATAACTTGTAATAAAGTTTAATAACTGGTAGTAAAGAGAATTATGTGAGTCAACATTGCCTTGCTATTGTCTATCTCTCTATGAGCTTGACAGGAAGGAAATATATACAAATGGACTCAACTGACTTTATTATAATAGGGAGGATGACATGTATAATAATTTTTTAAACTTTGATGTTTCAATATTCTTTAGTTATATCTTTTAAAAAGGCTCAGAAATTTATGATGACCCTGAGAAAATTTGAACTACTATTCGTAAATGACACTAATATTTTCAACACTTTTAAAAATGAAAATCCCTAAAATCAGGGAAAGTTACCAAAAAAAAAAAATGACTATCAAGAAAAGTTTTACTTGCCACTAAGCAAATTCAGATATATTGGTCAATCCTTTTCCTGCAATACCACTTTGTTTCCCCATTTAATTTCATCATTTTTCTAAAGAGAATATCTGAAACTTTTTAAAACAAAATATATGCATTGAGTCAACCAATGGAACTAGAAAACAAAATGTAAAGTTTCAATATTTTCTGGATCTTCCTCAGTAAATTTTTGAAAATTTTTGTTATTAAAGTAGATTTTTTAAATTTCCTTTCTTTTCATTTTTTTGAGAATGAGCCAAATGAAATTAGAAAGATCTTGTTACACCATGCCAGTGACATGCGGAAGATTGTTGTCTGGGGCCAACTCTTTCATTGTATTGACTCAATTAGAGAGGTACTTATAGGGCCTAGTACTGAGAAATATGAGAAAGAAAGACATTTTAAATGTAAAAATCTGATGAAACATGAAATAAATACTTTATTCAGATTAGATATAAATTAATTTTTTATTTCACTCTTTGATTTGATGCCCTCCCAATATGGATGCCCAGGTCCATTTCACCCTCTGCATCCCCTTCTACATACTACTGCATTATGCTTTCAAGTGAAAGGGTTTGTTTACCTTGAAATTAAGTTAGAAATACCTCCAGTTTTGGGTGCAGGGGCAATGGATATCAGCTCAGATCAAGAAATCGGGGAGCCGAGTTTGAATTCCAGTTTAATTCACTGCGTTCACTTACACACATATACCTTTGGGGAAAGGTATTTATTTGTCTCTTTCCCTCCATTTATGGATTAAATAACAGGACAGATTGGGTTTGGCTGGCAACCAGTCTACCAGAGAAAGTAATGGCAACCTACTGTGAGATAATCTGCCCAGTCAGTCATGTCTCTTTCGAGATATGATCACCCAAGCGTGTATCATGTATGGCACTTAACTGACTGGGTAACCTAATACACTCAGATGATTTTCAATTGAGAGTATTTCCAAGCATTTATATGTGACTTATAAGTCACCATAGAAGCCTCATTTTTTCAAATTAAAAAACAAAAAATAACCCAATCCCTTGACACCTAACCAGGATGGTCTTTCACTATTCCCAGTCATCAACAGATGCACAGTGCACCATTTCTTAGGAAACATATCCCACTGAATGTATTACTAATTGAGTTCCACCTGCTTTTATCATAACATTTTCCCATATTGCATACATTTCAATGTGATGCATTAGGGCTAGTTGGTTTTTCACTTTCTTTAGAAAATCAACATTGCACTCAGTGTGAAAGCTGGGGTTTCATGTGATAAGTACTAAACTGACACTAAAAATTAGATTCATAGCTCTTACCAATTTTTGAACATTTAGTTTTAAAGATCATCTGAAAAAATGTACACAAATACTTAATTTCAGCAGGTTTTTGCTTACAAACTGACTTCAAAATTTTACTATTTCTAGAATAAATCCAAATAAAGTTGACATCTTTTGTATTAGGTAAATTGAATGGAAAAACATATTCAAACCAGAATTCTGATTATGAATTGCCACAAGCAAAATATGCAGTTTTTTTACTGTAATTCACAAGTAAAAACTGTTTAAAAAATTGTAAAAGATTACAAAAAATCTGCTCAATAAGGTTTATTAGATTATTTTTTTTAGATCATAATTTTAAAAAAAAGGAAAAAAATAGATAAATGTGTATATAACACTATAAAACTGATAGGCACAAATTATAAGACAAAATGTTTTAGATTTGTATTGTTTGTTGAAAATCACAATAAAACTACTGCACAATATATTACGTCATAATATACCTACATTTTTTAGTATAATTTCCCTTTGAAGTAAATGAAGGTCTTATTTAATGGCACAATGGTTTAGCAATAATGTCCTTGTGCCATGCATCTTGTTCATAAACAATTTGTAAAGCTTCAGAAAATTATAAATTTTATAAGGCTGTGCTATAAGGCTTTTAATAATCACAGGAATTGCAACACTATGATTTTGAACCTAAATTTAATCTTCTAAAAATGGTAATGAGTTCCAAAAAATATTTTGTGTTGTTATTTATCATGCCAAAGCCCGACTTTCTAATTGAGTGTAATACCATGATTCCAAAACAGACCTACCTTAGTGGTGTATAGGTTTGGTGTACCCTTATCAGATTGAGCATCATGATGGGTATTGCAGGTTGCTGTTGACTTATGACACCATAAGTTGGGCTATAATTAATTTTGCTATCTTATCTTTCTTTAGGCATTATTGTATTGTTGATAATTTAAAATGGTTTCTTTACAGTTGATACCATTTGTAGAGGAACCAATTTTCTGATTTTTTTTTTTTCCATTTTCAGTATAGAATTCGGTTAAACTTTTTAATTTTTCTTGTGTTAGTGTTATTTTCTTTTTTTTTAGCTGCCAAGTTATACAATTTAATGATTGTGTTTTTGGGTAGCAACTCTTTTTTTCTACATCTACATAACAAGGAAAAAAACAAAACAAATAAAAAACTTAACTACAGTGCCTTGCCAGTCATCTTTAACGAAACTTGCATAAAAGATAGGTTATTGTCCAAATACACAAATTAGTGCTATTTCCAAACCAACATAGACATATATACTTTGTTTGCTCTACTTGCGTATTGAGCGCTTTTTGTTTTAGGTTACTCGTCTCAGGTTTTTTTCTTTGGGCTGCATGCTTTGACTGATGTTCGAGTGCTTAGCTCATTCTTTTTTATCACCATTTTTTCGTTCCGCGTATGTGCTTGGAGGGTTTTTCGAAACGAGTATAATGATAAGTTTACACACACATATATATATATATGTGTGTGTATATAAATCAGTATAGTCATATAAGCTTTTTACTTTTTATATATGTATAAATGATAAATTACTACTCAAATACACAATTATTAACTTACATGACCTGGCAACTAACAAGGAAAGTAATGCTAACACAAGAAAAATGAAATAAAAAGCATTACAACCTGTTTTGTGACATTTTTTTATTATATTACAAGCTAAGAGTAGTGTTTAGTTTAATCTGAACTACAGAGTATCTGATCAAAAACAGAATACTGGCACCGTTTATTCATTTATTTCTTGTAAATGGCAGTTTCTTATTTTTCTTCAGATGGGTCAGTACAGCCAGGCAACAATGCTTTGACAATGCACTAGTGAAAGTTAATATAATTTTATGCATTCTAAATTTAATTAACACTTCAAAAATTATAAGTGTACCTTCCTTGAATTCACTGATGAATTTTGATGCTAAGAATTTGTTCTTCAGCCAACTATGATCTGTCATTTAAAGATGACAAGCTTTCAACATGAATGTCTGGCATGATGGGATTTGACAATCTGTTTGTTCTTGTGATTTTTCACTCATGGTAATGAAAAACAGATTGATATTTTCTTTGAAATTTCGTAGTTTCTCAAAGACAGACCTTCAGTTTCATTTGGATAATTCCGGCCAATGCATGTTTTGCCAATATGAAGTCAGATATAAAGTGAACAGCACGTGACCGGAGGGGGGAGGTTGAATTATAACGCTATTAAATATTTTACATTACAAAACTCAATTATATTTTAAATTAAACATTAATATATTTACAAACTTGAGAACAAAAAAAAAAATTATTCTGAAAGGAAAATATTAAAAATCATGAACTTGGTGAAACGAAGAATTTCTTTTTTTGTTTTCTTCTTAGCTACTAGTCTAAACTACCAAAGGACACTAGTGTTTGCAAAACTTAAGCATCTCTTTTAGAGAGAAAAAGAGACAGGGGAAAGCAGTGGATAACATATTTGAAGGACCTAACAAGTTGGATGATGGAACGAGGGTTGCATGGCGTAACTGGAGAAGGTGTGCTAAGAGCCACCTGGGATAGGTAGATGTGGAAAGCCATGATCGCCTACATCCTGAAAGGACAAGGCACACAGAAGAAGAAGAATGAAAAACAGATCATACATTTGCAGAAAATACCTTTCCCCGCCATCCCCAAAACAAGGATGGCTTGCTCAATTTTAATAGAAACTGCACAGTGGTGTCCATGCTCTACCTGTTTTAACTTAGGTATGTTACCACACAGTCCTGTTTTGCCTGCGATTCACTTTCTTTTTTTTTTTTAAATTACATGAAGAAGAAAAACAAACAAACAAGAAGAAAGCAAAAATGAAAAAAAAAAAGACACAAATAAGTTTTAAGAACAAAATTTATTAGAACTTGTGTTTGGTCATCGTTTGATGAAAATGCAAATTAAGATTTTTGGGTTTTTTTTTTTTTTTTGTTATTTTTTTTCTTTTAATTTTTTACTTATTAGAATTTTTCATTAGATACTGCTTTACTGCCAAAAGAAATAGATTCACTGTGTTGAGAGTAGCGGGTAAACATGATTTTTAAGACAAAGAAGGCAGGAAGGGAAAAAGACAATTTTGTCTCCTTGAAACATTAACAAAAAAAATAAATAAAACTTAAAAAATTTCCTTATACCCACGATTTCACAAAATCAAAAAAATATCCACCCACTGACAACACACCTTGATTTAGTTTAGTAAAAACAAAAAAAAGTCACAATTATTGCACCAATTTTCAAACTAGGGGAGAGTTGTCTGCATGCCTGTTTTGAAAATCAGCATTTAAAATTCTAGCTTTTATATGAACTTGAACACTAATTGCAGGCAAAATTAGGAATTCAGTAACTATCAAGCAAATTTGGTTCAAGGGAATTAACCAATTAGTGAACATAAGAATATTCCATATTATTACCTATTTTGATTTATTCATTTTTACTGGAAGATCTTTCAGAGAGACAGCCATTGGCACACAACCAAAACACATGGGGGGAGCTCTCCATAAATTCTGTGACCTCATTGGAGCATGAAACTGACGACAATCTTTATCTTTGTTTTTAATTCATTGTCTCTAGTCTTCAGGTTTAGTATCTATTTTCATATTAGAAGAGGCAATCAAACCATAAAAAGAAGTGACAATACCAAGAGGGTTAAGAAAGAGATTCTAATAATAAAACATATTTCAATATCAATCAATTAAAGTGACATATAATTAGGGAATAACCAGTTTCCAAGTTGATTGAGAGAGAAAGAAAATTCCCATAATAAAGTACTTATCTCCCCTTTCGAAATTATTTGTTTATCTCCTTTTGGCAAATGTGGTGGGGGTGAATAAATACAGTTTTTTGTGATAATAAATATTTTACCTTACAAATGAAACAGATTTTTGACAGATAAAAAAAGAAAACTAGATTTGAAATCAGAGCCTTTTTGTTTCTGCATATGAATCTAAGATGAGGTAATTGCTAATTATATATATATATAAATAAAATGATTTGTTTGAACATTATTTTTGATCGATACTAGTATTTAATAATATATAACACTGATTATAAACAGAATATCTACTTAAATACTAGTATTGATCAAAAATAATGTTCAAACAAATCATTTAAAATTGTCGGTTGTTTATAACCAATTTCGTTAATCTTCATAATATATATTTCCTATGTTAGTGCCACCGACATAGGATAATGTGTATATTTATTAATATGTAATTAACACTTCTGTTTATACTGCATTGAACACTGTTCTATTAACACCTGAATAATATTTTTATACATGTGTGTATTCTCATATGCATATTTATTAGTTCACATGCATTGTGGTGCAGTGGCTGTTGGCTTAGAATGAAAAATCGGAAAGTTGAGTTCAAATTCCAGTTGAATTCATTGCATTTACATATGTGAAAATACCCTTGGGAAAGTTATGAATTCATCTCTTCTCTCTCCAGCTATGTGTTAAATAGCGGGACAGATTGGGTTCTATAGCCTTGGTTGGCAACTGGTTTACTGCAGAAAGTAATGGCAACCTACTGTGGGAAAATATTTTGCCAAGCTAGTCATGTCTCTTTTGAGACATGATTGCCCAAGTGTGTATCATGTATGGCATTTAACTGACTGACATGTGTGTGTGTGTAAAATTGTGTAGAATTTGTTTGTTTATTATAAATGATCAAAAATTTTCATGTACAACTCTTAAATTTGGAGGGGGAAGACTTAATCTTTTTCCTCCTCATGGGATAAGTGATACCCTATTACTTGTTATGTACAAATATCTTTGATAGTAACAGTTAGCATTTGTAACCATTCGGTGTAAGACTATAATTCATATTTCATTTTTGTTGGACAAGAAAAATGTGTGTGTTTTGAAGAAGCAATTTCACAACAATTTCCCTTCCCAAAAATATATTTTCTACTTTTCATTGGACACATTAAATTTATTTTATTTCTTTACAATCAGTATTGATAAAAATGAACCTTGACTTATGGTAGGATGATAAATTTTTAATTGACAACAATGGTTGTAAAATTAACATTTTTTAAAACATTTTTGTTTCACTTTTGTGCAATGAATTATGTGTTTATTTTTCAAAACTATAGAAATCTAGCAGTTTTAAGTAACTTTAACTCTGAAAATTTTGCCAGCTTGCCATTTGGGGTTTCTGACTGCCCTGCAGAATGCGGAATTTTCCCCATATTTTAATTCTCAAGGAGGTGTCTTGCATTAACTCACATTTTTGTTCAATGATTCTGTTTAGAAATGTATAAATTTTGCTTCTTTTAAAAAAATATTTTATTAACAATCACAAACTACTGGATTACATGCAAAATTTTGCCTGCAAGCTTCTTTTGATCTCCTCCACCCTTCTCTCTTTCTTTCACTTAGTTTCAAAATTTCTATTAATAAAAAATAAACTGATTTAATTCAGCCTTGTGGGTCTATGGACATTTGGTTGGGAACAGTTGAGAACCTGTCCATATGGTTAACAAGCCCCTCATTAGGAAATCCCAACTCAAGTAATTTGCTTTTATTTAAAAAATGTCAAACTTTAAAAATGTGCTTACATCATTGATACCTGCATATAAATGGTGTTGTCCTTTTTTTCTCAGTTGTGTAATAGTGCACAATTGTCAATAATATAAGCATAGTTTCGAATTTGCAACTTCTAAAGTACAGATAACTCTTTAAGAAGTTAGGGATCAATTTGACTGTGTTTATATTATGAAGAGGACATCTCTCACTTCCAACATGATAAATCAATACTTTTCGATTCTGACAAATGCCGTGGATAGTGGAAGGTTTAATGAATGCTAATCTACAAAAATTGTTTCATGATCAGACCACTTAATTCAAATTGTCCCTGGATATGTCATAATGTGCTTTTGTTTATACTGAAATATCTATGATTCAACAAGGTTACTGATGTACAGACTAATATAATGTTTAGTACTTTGAGAAGAGACATTAAAATTTTGTTCAAACAATTCAAGTTGTTCTTTGTGCGACGTTGTTAAAACACCATTTCAGCAGATCTGTTCTTCAGCCTTTATTCTGTTAGTAATTTATTGTAGCCCGTATGGATATATGTGTCTATCTTAAACTACAATATTTATATCCTTTAAATCACATATATAATTATACATTCAAGTTTCTTTAAAAACAACAGGCAAGTTAAAATTTTAGTTTTAATGAAACTTGTATAAAAAGAGGAATTGCTACCCAGATACACAATTTTTTTTTTTTTTTTAATCAGTATCAGTCCAAGCAAGGCAGTAGAGCCACTAAGACACAAGGGGTTACTGGGTGTGGGAGAATTAGGAATAGAAAAATTACTAATGAGTGGGAAAAGAAAAGATTAATCAGGAGGACAGTAAATAGCAATTGACATTGTATTTAAATTTTTGCACATTAAGGTTGGCTGGAAAGCATGAAGCTGGAAGGGAGTTCCATTAGCAATAAGTACAAGAAAAGAAACTGCATAGGACCTTTGGCTTACTATTAAGTCAATTCAACTGTAAATTGATGACATTTCAATGTCAGTCTAGTACTGCACTTAAATTAAAAACATCTAGATATCATAGCAAAGAGCTGATCAATGATTTTTTGATAGAATATGCAAGCAATATATTTAAGTAGTGACAAAAAATTGTATTGAATATTGTTTATTCTGAACTTTTACATCACTGATATTATTTTGGCAATATATATATATATATATATATATATATATATGTGTGTATTGAGGCAGCAAGTAATTTTCTAAACATATGCTGTTAAATATAAGAGACAATGAATGTCTATTATGTTTAATCATGAGCCGTCCTAAACTTAGAAGAAAATCAATAAATAATTATCCAAATGTTGGAGAATTTTTGTCTTTATTTTCAACTGAAATTAAAGCAAAAATATGACGTTTAGAATGGCTCATGATTAAACATAATAGACATTCATTGTCTCTTATATTTAACAGCATATGTTTAGAAAATATATATATATATATCCTTGTTAGTAAAAAAACTAAAAGAAGCAGCATATAAATTAGCTTGTTACAGAATGGGTAAAATAAGAGGCCATGTATATATCAGCTTATTGGGTATGACCAACCATAAATTGCTACCTTCTGCATATATAGTATCATATGGGCATGGATTAATCCTATACTAAAAAACAAAAAATCAATCAAAAACCTGTAACAATATCATTTTCTATTGATATAGATAAAGGGCTAAGTTCAAAATTGCCTGAAGGTTATCTGGATTGACAAACTCCTAAAGAAGTAAAGAGGGTATGTCCGAATGTAAATATCATAAATAATGTAAATATTAATCATTTTCTGGTTTGTATTTTGAAAAAGAACTCCTACACAATTATCTTATTCCACTTGAGTTGTACATTTGAAAAAGACCCAAGAATTGATCTGCTGTAATGTTGTGATGATGACAAAAACAGATTTTAAAAATAAATTTAACAAAATCTAAATAAAAATGACTCCTTTCAACATTATAGGAAGTGGATGTGTACCCGTTATCACAATACAATGTGATATACACAGGGGGTGGGGTGGGAGAAATGGTAAATAATTCACAAAAATTATTAACATTTTCTTTGTCTTAAAAAACAGACTTGGATCTATTTCTTTTGGGACCTGCATATGTTGATTTCCAAATGAAGAAATATAATTTACAATAATGGGTATTATTAGAACTTGTTTTCATATACACACAATAAATAATCATGTGTAACGTATTAGCATTTATGACTCAGCACACACATACACATACTAAAAAACAAAACAAAACAACAAGGAAACACTTCATTTAGGGGCAGAAACTAAGTTTTAAAAAATATTTATCTTAAATACAAAAAAATTTCAGTGTCAATTTTTTTCTCCTCACTCACTTGGCTTTTTATTCTGAATACACACATTTTAAAATATCTTAAAAAAACATTTAAATGTTTAAAAAAAAATTGATTAGAAAGGCAAAAATTCTGAAAATAAAATGTCTTCAACAGGGCCAGTGCTATTTCCAAACTTTGGAGGTAAGCCTGTTTGTGGGGGCAGTAGGTAGGAAATTTGGCATGTAGGGACCATGCATCATAGATTTGGAGTGTGGTGAGCATGAGCCCCTAGTGCCAACACTGGTTCTCAATGGACTAAGACAATCACATGACCAAGAAAAATCTCCCTCTTTTTTTTTTTCTTTTTTTTTTTTTCAAGAGCAAGATTTTCAATATATTTTTTTGTCTTTTAGTTTTTTTTATTTTTAAAAATTAATATTTTTCCTATGACAAAAAAAAGTCTTTTAACAGTTTAAAAAAGTGTGTATTCAAAATGTAAAGCCAGGTAAATAAACTCAGTTTTTTTCTTCTCTTTTTCTTTTTTAAATGCTTTCCCTCAAACATATCATTTTACACTGAAATCCATGCAAAAATATTCATACTGTTTTTTTTGCAATGATCATAAAAACAACATTTAAGATTTGGAAAATACATAATGACAATTGTTCCACCAAATACTGAACTGAACAATACATCACATTCACATAAAACAGTTGGTCTTTGTTTTCTAGTTTGTATTTAAAACAAAATTTACTTTAAAATAAAATCTTCAAATATCATGGGCTTAATTTCAGCAGGATTTAAAAAATTGATTTTTTTCTTTTCAAAAAGAAAAAAAAACACCTTTATTTTCCTTTAAAACTTACAACCATATTTTTTCTAATTCCAGATGACAGATTTCAAATCTTATTAACATTTGAGTAGGCAATGATTTCATAATAACAGCTGTTGTAAGCATATATCTTTCCTTAAAGAATCAGTATCATTTTGATGTTTTAAGAAAATAGGCATATGAAAGAGTGATATTTCTAAATAGCACATCAAAAATAAAAATTGTGTCCCAGAGAATAAGTAATATTAGAATAGCAGTTGTTAGATTTTCTGTGTTGTGAAAATTCTGATAAGAAAAAAATGTATATACTGTAATCTTTGGTCCATTAAAATATTTCCAACAAATTAATAAATTTGCCAACATTCCTCATGTTCTCTGACAATGCACTTTACCTGTTCTAGTCATTTTTAACTTCAAAGCAATAAATTAGCTATTAACTGGTATACACCCATTATCACAACAGTATCCAATACCTTAAAAAAAACACATCTCAACATTGGCTCAGAAGAGTGAGAGTACTTGATAACAATTAAAGAAGCAATATTTTTGCTAGTTAATGTTTTTGACACAAGAGGCACAGATCTTTTCCTTGTTGTTTCAAATTGTAATTACAATCATTCAAAAATAAAACTGGAGATAGAACAAAAATTAAATCATCATTTTTATGATTATGTCTAATGGAAGTAATTATTAAGTATTACTTACTAATAATGAATTTGGGGTGGGGTGGGGAGATTCAACCTCTGTCCCAAAGTAATTGTTACATTTGCATACACATTTCATACACTAAAATGCAACAATGTGGATTGAAATCTAGCATAAGGCCAGATCGATATAGTACTGTTGGGATAACTCAATTTTCCTAACATTGTCCTAATTAATATAAACAGTTCTTCAATCAAAATAAGTGGAAAATATTGCAATTAAAAAAATAAGTGAAAACTTTGCTTCTAATTTAAACAAAGTGTATATAAATCTTGTGTTTTTTTTTTGTTTTTTTTTAATCATATCACCCCGAGCAAGGCGGTAATGCCACTGAAGCGCAGGGGGCTACGTAAGAGTGAAAAGATTGGAAAAGAGAAAGCTGGAAACCACATCCTAAACAAGGAACAAGGGATGAGCCTCTTCACCTGTTCAACAGATGTGGGTGGAGTGTGAACCGGGCGATAGTTTAGTCTATCTACTCCAATTGAAAAAAAAAAAGAAAAGAGTGAAAAGATTGGAAAAGAGAAAGCCGGAAACCACATCCTAAACAAGGAACAAGGGATGAGCCTCTTTACCTGTTCAATAGACGTGGGTGGAGTGTGAACAGGGCGATAGTTTAGTCTATCTACTCCAATTGGTTATGTGTATTGATCACATTATATAAAAATAAAAAAAATAACAGAAAGAGAAAGAAATTGCAAACTAAAGGGAGATAATTATGCTATAACAACTATATTGGGATTAGGTATTTCCTTAGTTTATAATTTTTTAATGAAATATCAACTACATACAACCGTTTTCTTAGACCAATGATTAAAAATGGCTTCAACAGAATGAAACCTGTAGGTCTTAAAAAAGACAATTCTTCATCAGATAGTGAATGGTGATTCACAAAGAACTTTACCAAATGATAAAAAAATGCATCACTTAAAGACATCCAGCAGCAGCAACAAGTAAAATGGTTAGCACATGTAACTCAAAGGGAAAATAATTATATAATCAAGATGTTGACTTTATCTTAAATAAAAGGTAATTAAGGAAAACCCTGTCAATAAGGGAAAGTGGACTTGAGACACCTATTTTACTGGAAAACTGTTTCAAACAAGAGTTTATTAATTTCACTAATAATACTGTCTAGTGAATGAATGTCAATGTTTCCTGTATGGAAACAGCTATCTCATGATTAACATCTAAGAGGAAGAAATCACTGATTGGGGAGTGGGGGGAAATTAGGTATTCAGGCAAAAAGAAACATTCTTAAAAAGAAAAGTCTTATATTACTAGAAAGTATGAAAACCAATTAGATGTTTCATTTTTTCTTTTTTTTTTCATTTCCCTGTTGATGTTTCACTCTATAAAAGATATTTTTTACTTGTTTTGCTAATTATCATTAGGAGTAAAATGTCAAGAAATAGAAAAAATGGTGAAGAAAAAAGTAAACAATTATGTAACCAAAAATTTGACAATGCAAAACAGTTACAAAAAAAGTAAAAAAAATGTTGGTAAAATAATCTGTCATTTTTTATCTTTAACTGTTTTTTCATCGTAAACATCACTGCGGCCAATGGTGCCCTGGCTATTTGGGTATTCAGTGGTACAGAGTGGACTTCAAGAAAGTGTTTCTTAGTTGAGATGCCAGATCGGCAAGCAGAGATGATATACAGTATATTCAGACTGGAAGCCATATTGTATCAAACAGCTGGTCTGCTTATGCTGGAGTCGAGAAAGTCAACAACAGGTTATACGCCCATGATGTCATTATTCATGAGCAGCATTTTGTGGATCCTGCAGTAGTGGAACAGTCCTGTTTTCAGTATTTATTTACTACATAGTCCACCATTGCCCGTTGTAATATTCAATTTTAATAAACGTATACCTTGATCTTATTGATCTCAAGCTACACAGGAAATAGCAGTTTAATTTATTTTGCTTAAGTGAAGGATTAGAAAAAAGATACATTATAAAAATTAAAATAAATAAATAAATAAATAAAAAGATCAAATTAATTAATTTGGTTAAATTTTATACTTGTCAGAATCCTCAAAAATGTTTTTTACCCATTTCTACAACCATATTTTGGATACAATCTTTTCATAAATAAATTTTAAAGTCTTTAGTTGAAAGAAATAAACATAAAACACATAATTATATCTAAATATTACATTTAAATTATATTGTCTTAGGCTAAACTTTTACTTTCTTGATAAAATCAGTTATTTTACCAAACCACTTGCTATTATGATGTAATTAATGCTAGCTAATTTTTCTCTTATAAAAAGAAATGCCTGCTCATATTAAAAAACACAGTTTTATAATTATTTTCCATAATAGTTTAATAATTTTGTAAAATAATTTGGAAAGTGTATCTGAAATCACTGGCTACAAAGAAATCGCCCCTATACCTCAACATTCTAAACATTAATTAATACTAAATTATCTTTTATTTTATTACCTTTACAAGCAGCTGATATAATCACTTTATGTAGACAAAAAAATTAAATTCGTTCAAATTTAGTTGATAAGGTAACAATCAAAAAAATAGTTGCCAATTCTTCAAGGGGGGATAATTGAAATAATGAATTTATGCAACTGAAAATGTATGGACAAAAGATCTTTACCAAGTATGTCGGTGTTTTTCTGAATTTTGACAGCTGGACTTGAGAAAAGGTTAAAACGAATTAAATGACAAGCAGTGTACAGGAACCAAAAAAAAAAAAAAAATATGACTATAGAAAAAATATTTGTACAACTTTTTCTTAAAAGTTTTTAAAAAATAGACTTCATCTGTAACAAAAAATATTGTGAAAAACATCATTATTAGTTTATATTTCTCATAAGTATCTAAGTTTTAATTTTAACTCTATATATGTTGCTTTTGGTAGCATATAATTTTAGCTGCCTAACAAATAAAATTAGGCTATGATTGATTTTAATGCGCTAAATAATTTCTGCATACCAGACACTTAATTATCTCCCTTACATTTCCTTTAGACTTTGTTGTCTTATATTTTCAAGTTTGGAAATGCGGCTAAGTTGGTTTTTGGAAAACCAAGGTAGAATAAATATATCCATTAATTTATTATTTTTTATTATGGAGATGAATACATATCCTACTGCTGTCAGTTTAAACTGATGCTTTTTTTTTTTTTTTTTTTTTTTTTTTTTACATAGACCTAAGCTATAATTGTAATTTTTTGAAAATGAAAATTTCACTGAAATATGTTGGAAAATTTCCAAAGCTTTCATTTAAAATCCAGACAAGTAAAAGGAGTTAAAATATAAGGAAAAAAGAAGACATTTTAGACTCTAACTGACACCAGGACAATATAAGTTGTTACCAATTATTAATTCAATAATAAAAATATTTCATTTCAAACGCTTTTTTGTTTTGTTCCCAATGCAAGATTTTTACAACTGTTTATTTTTATTTTACAAATTGAAAGATTTATTGGGAAAAAATAGTTACTATAAACTATTGCATTTCGGATATTTTTCATTTTATTTCTGATGCATAACTTTTATAATTCAAATCAAAATAGGGTTTACGAGTTTAAGTTTAGAAACCTGAGAATGGTAAGGGAGGTAATTCGGTGTCTAGTATGTGGGAAATTGTTTCATGTTAAAATTACAAAACCTAAAAATTCTTCCTATACGTGGGATATGATTTAAACTTAAATAACTAATCCTTCATAATTTGCTAAAAGCCTCTTCATCGTAATTTCACTTTTAAAAGAGCTGTATCGCAAAACACCATTTTTCACAAAGACTCCATTTTCTTAAAGATTTCAATTACAAACTATTTGACTTATTGAATTTTACAAATACATATTTTTGATAATTGAATTTTACCTTCTGAAAATAATTAACTTTGGAGTGTATAAACTGCATTAAATGCTCCAATTTAGCAAATGTCAGAAATAGAAAATTAAATTTTTTTATATATTTTAGTAAATATGTAACAATTAAGTCTTAATACTTCAAATGTACATAATCACTGTAAATTCCCCATTTTTTTGGTTTTGTACTTTAAATACTGGCATTACTTTTGGTTGAAAATATTTTTTTTATTTTTGGCTAATAAAAGAAAAAGTTTAAGGACACTAGAAAAATCAAATTAAAAAAACTTACAAAATATTCTTTGACCATCATATCCAATAAAACATATATGAAGGATTGCTGCCAGATATACACGCACACATAGGTTAGCAAACATAATTAATAAAATAATAGGTAGTAAAACTTAAACATAACTAATGTAGCTCTAATTCTTAAATGATTTCAAATCAATTGATATCGCTCCCCAACCAGTGATCAATAAAATATTCCAGAAGATTAAATTACTTTAGAGGTTAATGGATATCAAAAGCGAGAATCGAATAATTTTAGAAGTACAAGTCAATTTTTACTCCTCTAAAAACATTACCCCGAGTCCTTGCACCCTGATTATAAATCGAGCCATGAAGAATGTGGTAAGTTTTGCAACTAAATATCAGTACTTACCAACCACATTCCTTCAATTAGATATTCATATAATCAATATAAAATATAATTATTTTATTTTTAATGTCTGATTATCATTATTATCAGATTTGTAATATATTATCATTATAATTATTTTCAATATTCAAAAAATGTGGCACATGAAATCATCAATAATTCTATTTGCGGTTGGGGCCCTGGATTTGAATCGAAAATATTCTACTAGTCTCATTGAAGGAATCACTGGCAGCCCACATCTTCAAGAAATACAAAAAAGTTGTTTTCACAAACACAAGTTGCTTCCTACAAAGAGCTATGTAAAATGAGTGTGTTCATAGGCTTTGTTTTATGCAAAGTTTCAGTGGAAAATGTCAGGAGGGCATTTCTGACTTTAGGTCTCTGGTTGGAACTCAAAAGGAAATGAGTATAAAACAGAAATCAAAGGAAATAATGGTTATCATTTTGAGATATTAATATCATATATCGTATAAGAAACTATTTTTCATTTTCTTTTCACTATTAAAAAAAAAGGCTTGAGTTATTGAAGGATCAAAGATTTTACCCCCAAAAAATCAAAACCAATAGAAAAAAAACCCTTGGCAACTGACTAGGAAATATCTTACTTATCCATATAAAATGTAATGAAAACAGAAAAAAATTGTTAAGTATGCAGAGTCAGAGAAACATTTTATTTTAATTCATTATTAAAAAAATATTTTAAGTTTAGTTTTAGTTCCATATTAGAAAATAAAGCCAATTTTTTTTATATGGTTGTCTGGTTTACACTCTACACACAGTAACTTTATCAACACCTTTTTTCAAAAACAATAGTTATTTGAAACACAAAATAGATTAAATGTAAGTTGAGAGTTTGTAGCCCTTTTAAAATGTAACAAAAAATCCAAGGCATTTGTTTCTTTAAGAAAGTAAAACTTTTTTTTTCACATTCCAACATAGATCTTGTCAACCTTGTTTTTAAACAAAATTAAATATTTACTTAAAAAACATATTTTTAATTACTCAATAGAAAAAAAAATGCAATAATCAAGAGGGATTTTTAATTAAAGTCAATAAATATATATATATATATATATATATATATATATATATAGTCACTTAAATAAAATGTTCTGAATAAATATCTCTGAAAAAGGGTTGACCAAAAGGTTTGCTAAATGCTCCCCACCCCACTTTTTTGTTCACACGGTACGAGGCTCAAGAGCCACTCAAAGTAGTAGATGACTGATGTTGCATGAGAGAAAGAAAGGGC
>JBBBDQ010001254.1:1950000-1967500 GCA_037127315.1 Ascarosepion bandense
TGTGTGTATATATATATATATATAGATGTGTGTATGTAAGATTAGATTCATGAAAAACAGATACATAAATTGCTATATATTTTCCTTGTTAATATTTCATTCTGTACGAGCATTCTCAAAACAATTGAATAAAATTTAAGAAATCTAATCATTCCCATACCAAACAGTACAACTTAAAAATGCTGAAGTTAAATTGAAAAAAATTTAACAGTTAATAAAGTTAAAAAATTACTATCCATTAATAAAATGAGATTTGCACACAGGAAATATGGTAAAATGTCCAGAGTTGATACACATGTAAATTGTTCTAATTGAGAAAATAATCATTCATATATCAAGCATCATTAAAGTATCACTGGATACAACAGTAGAACATATTAACTGAAACAGGGTAAAAACAACCAAGACAAGAATACTAGTCTGAATAATTGGCAAACATGAACTTATGTGCATGTGAAAAGGACAGTTTTTCTCATGACATCACTTTTTTTAACTATCTTCACTCTTCAGCAATGTTTATTGTTTTAAAAAGTGATGATAGAATTTTAATAAAACCTAAATATATGAAAATGAATTTATACATTTTCATTGTTCTTGAGAATTAACAAAAAAATATAATAAACACTATTTATATATTTATTATATTGTTTTTTGGAATGGTTAGCAAAAGATTGTCCAAATGCTAATTGATTCAAACTTTATCAAATGGTAAATAAGGATTTACTTATAGTTGGTTCACATATTTTAATAATTTTATAAATATTTATGAATAGAAAATTGTTTTCATATTTGTTTCTTTATAAATTGCTGAATAATATTACTTTGCATTAGTTTTAATTGTATTAGTTTATAGAATGTTGTAAATATAAAATAATTCTTGGAAATAAATAGTGTTTAATAGTTTTGTTGTAAATTCTCAAGAGCAATAAAAAAAATGTCTAGATTGATTCTCATCATATGTTTAGTTTTTATTACAAATCTAATTTTGTTTTTTTAAATATTGCCAAGGAGTGGAAGTAGTTAAAAAAGCTGTGTCAGGGGGAAAAAAACATCATTTGGCACAACATTTATATCATAAAATTGATTTTGTTTTTATTTTTATTTATTTATTTATTTATTTTTTTAGTTTAATCTAAAAATTTCAAGGATTTTTGCCTGCTTCTTTTCTTTTAAATAATTCAATGTTTTTTTTATTTATCAAATTTTAATAACAATGTCTCTTGTATGCTGGTTAGAAATAATTTTTAGGGATAAAGTTTTTACTGGTAATTTTATTTCTGCTCATAAAAAGTTTGGCACAGTTTAATGTTAAAACAGAAAAAAAAATCATTTATTCCATTAATTTATTTATATCTATTTTTAAAAATATTTTTCATTGTTTTATTTCAAAGAAAAATAATTCTACCACATTTTATCAATATTATTTTTTTAGCCATATATAAAGTCTACAAATCAAAAGCAACAAAAATATATATTAGAATGTTGGAGTCACAAGTTAAATAAACTAGACACAAGAGTTTTTTATTCATTTTCATTTTTGTTTTTTTATTCTTTTCTTTTTAGTTTTTTAGTTTGAATAAAAATAATCTCTTAAAATTTATTTTATTTATTTTTATTCCATTTATTGGTGCATTAGATCTAATATGGTTTGAGATTGCATAGGGATGATGAGGAGCAAAAATCAGGCATCATGCTTTTTTTTTAATATTTTCAAGCAACTCTTTCATGCTGTGAAACAATACCCACAGTTATGTACCCCCCCCCCCCCCCCACACACACACACACCTCCAGCTCCTTAATGTTAACAAAAGAAAAATAGATTCCTCAAATTCTGTTTTTGGAAAATTTTCTTAAAAAAATGTAAGACATTGCTCATGAAGAAAAAAAATTCTTGATGAAACCAATTATACAGGAATAAACTGAGGCATAGGTAAAATTTTATCTTTTCTATGCAAACCCATTCATGTCTGCTTATATGGGCAAAAATCCATGGTCCTGATATGTTCCCTTCAACAGAATCCATTGTATATTATTATAAATTATTAGAATTCATACACACACACACACACATGTGTGTGTGTGTGTTGGATGAAAATCTGACTGAACAGTAAATATATGAAGCAGTTTTGAAATTTTCTATTTCAACATGTCTCTCTAATGAACTGGTATCATCAGAAAAAAAAAGAATTTTATTTAAACAAAGTTTACACCATTTGTCATTCAATTTAAAACCTAATGCGTTCAAATTAAATTAGAAGCCATTCAATTTAAAACACTGCAATATTTTTTATCGACATAAAATGGCATCAAATTCATTTTCTAAATTAAATTTCCAAAGAAAAGAGGAGTTCAGATGAACACAAAATTGGCAAACATGTATTATCAAACTATAATTGCATAATTAAATCAGAATTAGTGAATTATAAATTCATTCTTTAAATTGAATGTTTTAGTTTTTAAATTGAATGTCATGTTTTTTAATTTGAATGCACTATTATTTAAATTGAATGTGTTAGTTTACAAATTGAATGGCAAATGGTATAGTAAGACAATATGTGTATCATTATCAGTGGTTGAATGTTTGATTTTTACCCAAACTTAAGGTTTTTATATCCTAAACTAATTTAGTAAGAACAGGTGATAAAATAGTCTGATTGTATATAATTGATTAATTAATATTATTCGATTATATTCATTTTTCATTCAAATGATATTTTCTAGATTTTGATTACAAAGGTTCCTGATAGCTTGCAGTGTGTTGTTAATCTTCAGCACTCTACATTATTAATATTCTTTTCCACTGCATTCTTTTTCAAGGCCTCTAAATTGAAGTAACCTTACTGTTAATTTCACTCAAAGGTGTTTTTTGTGGCCATAGCAGGATATGACGACACAACTATGAAATTCAAACACTGTTTTTAGGGATCAGTCACCTTCAGTGAAAGAATATACTTTTTGTACAGCAAATGAAGTGATATATAGAGTAATGAAGGTTTAATTTTAACAATTTTACTTCTGCAGTTAATATGCAAGTGGGGTATTTCAGTTTATTGCCTGTTCTTAGTGAAACAATATGGGATATAAAAGTTTTAAAATAAATAAGTAAATAAAAATTGGGTTGTAATTATCATATTTTCCGGCATATAAGACACATTTTTTTTTTTACTAAAAATATCTTTAAATTTCCCTACATCTTATATGCCATATGTAGGCTTAAAATTCACAATAGCCAAAATTAGTAGTATTGAAAGTGAGTATTAGAGTTTTGATAATGAAGACAATGAATTTTGTGGATTTGAAGAGGAATAAAATTGTAATGTTAATTGCACTGTTTTGCTCAATTGCAATAAGTATTTTTTTTTAGTTTCTTACCTTTGGATATAATAAAGTTTTTATAGGCTCGTGTTCTTTTTTTCCAACTATTTTACATTTAATTGTAATCATGGCTTGTTTAACCAAATTCATACCTGATAGATATAGCCGAGACTGTACCATTTACTAATAATTTTACTAATTACTAATTTTTTCTTGATTTGCCCTGCTGAATTAGAGTGCATCTTATACACCGTCAAATATGTTAGTCACAATCTAATTTCTTTAGGGATGCACCTAAAGGTAAACATCAAGTATTTAACCACTTAATATGAATTGGGTTTTGTCTCGATAATGTAGAAATTGTTGAAATAAAATAGTTTTGAAAATTTCCATTTTATATATGTATATATAAGTCCTCGGGTTTGACAGTCCTGAAGTATGAAGATATATGGTTATGATGCAATCTCTATTAATCTTGTTTCAACTTATGTCATTTAGCTTGTACATACAATGCAAATGGTGTAAAGGAAGTAGATGTTTGTTTTTCTTTCTTCCCCAGATTTGCTGTTGACACTTTGTCATCTCATTTACCAAGAGTCAACGACATCAGTGGCAATGAATATACAAGCATGCATCCCTGATAGCTACAAATGTTTAAATTCAACGTCAATTTCCATCTTCTATCTACTTGATTCCCATCCATCTATCTTTTCTTCGACATTCTCTTTACTATTTTTTTATTCTTTTACTGTAACCCCCTGTGCACCAGTAGCTTTTCTGCCTTGCTTGGAGTGAAATGATTATGGTGGGGGGAGGGGGGAGCAGCTTAAAATAATCGCATTACATATATTTATATTCACTATGTTATATTTTGTTTTTTTTAGTCCTAATTATGTTGACATAGGTCATAGAAATGCATTGTTGTTACCTCCTAGATTATTCCTTTACTATTGCAGTGAGTGATGTAAGCATCAATTCACGGAAAATCACAGATATTTCTAACATACACAGAAAATTGTATTATAACACATTATAGGAATGGAACTTTGTTATAAGTCGAAAACTTCTTGCACACACATATATATATATATATATACACACACACACACACACACACACACACAAATAGATATATTAAGTACCGCAACTAAATCGCTGAAAAAACAGCATAGTACGAAGAAAAAAGGCCTCAAACTTAATAAAAACAGTTTTTCCACTAAAATGTTTGTTATTATTAAGAGGAAAGATCAAAGTATTTCTTAATTATTTAAAAAAAAATTCTAATCCTTTCTAACAAATTTGAAATTTTGGTAAAAATTCTTGTTTTGATTTTTGTTAGCGGATATCCAAATCGTTATGAGAGCTTACAATGGATAGTGTAATATTACGTAACTCAGCTTTTTCCAGTAAAAAAACACATTAATCTGGAATTTCTTGCAAAAATCAAATAATTGTTAGATTTTAATGAAACTTTCAAGAAAACTTTTTTATTTTTAAAAATTCAATTTAAAAGTTAGTCATCAAAAATGAGTGGAGGTACATAAAGGGAACTAGTAGTAAGAAACTACCAATGGTAAACCAAAATAGAAAAAAGTGCTTCATACCACACAAATATAATCAACGCTTTGTTCGTGCATGAAACTTGAGTCACACTCGGTTTCAAGTTTTGGGAACAACCAAAATGTTGAATATATATATATATATATATATATACTCACACACACACAAAAACATCAGTTGCTCTAAAAATATTATGGTAGTAAAAGTTGAGCCTTTCCACTAATAATCCTTAATTTTATTGCCTAGTAGTTTCAAGTCTAATACCAAATAACCAGTGAAAGTGTAAGCAAAGTAATAGTGTATTGCTGAATACCTCTATCCAAAAATAAAAAATGCACATTCAGTAACACTTGCTGAACATTATAGAGACCAAACAATGGATGTGAGCACAGATACTGAGTAATGCATTTCAGCAGATGGTGACGTGTGGGAATAAAACCACATTCTAAGCTGCCATAGACAGCTGTTAACCCATCCATGAAATGAAGTCTCTTTTTTATCACTGGCAAAAATGAATAGACTATGATAACTATATGGGGAAAATAGAGTTTGGTAGCTGAAAACTTACTCTATCCAGCAGTGTCGTTTTGCGTCTCCGTATCCATTGTAGCTGACATCATTTATGTGCGTGTGGATGCACACATACACACACACACAAACTGAGAGGAAAACTCAACAGATGATCATTGAACTCACTATTTTTATATAATTGATATTTTATATTAATTAGATAAAATTTTTTGGATTACCCTCTCCATCTTCATGGTTTGCCATTCCCTCTCTCTTTCTCTCAATATATATATATATATATATATATATATATATATAGTAAGATCATTGAGATCTTAATTTTTCGTTAGATTTTGATTAAAATTCGTTATTACTAATTAATATAGAAAATGAAACATAATCACTTGAGAGATATCAGCAATATTTATATTATCAGTTAAAAGTAAAGTCAAATATGGCTCATACATTATAAGTATCTCACCTGGATTTACAAAAAAAGAATATTGCATAAAGGAAGCCTATTATGCCAGCATTTTTTTAATATATATATATATATATATATATATAAGGACATACAAACATTTAGAGATTAAATATTTAGCAATATTTTCCTTTATTTTTTTATTTTTATTTATTTTTTTTTGTTTTGTTTCATGAACAAAAATGGTAGCTTCGTGCCAGTACAATGGTTCAGGGATATTGTCAGTATTTTTCAAGTGGGCAGTCATGATAGAAAACTTTTTTTTTATTCTTTTCCGTTAGTAAATTATCTATTCTTGGAATCCCCAATAATCAGTCAGTCACAATTTAAAAAATTACTTTAAGAATAATTTTTTAAAAAAATTATTATTTCAATTTTTATGACAATTTTGGATTGAAAGAATTTTAAAAACCCTGTGGAAAATCGCTCTTCCACCCCACCCATTTTTTCGTTTTTAATCTCAGATATCCTTATATTCTTATATTAGATCAATATTAGATTTTGTCATCCATCAGAAAGCTGCCTTTTAACCAAAAAATAATGTTTGCTTCTTTAGAGAGAGATTTACTTGGCTGAGCCTCTATTCAAATTTTACACCAAAGCAGATACTGATGGCTTCTTTAAAAAATGAAATAAATAAATAAATAAACAGGTGTTTAATTAGATGGTAAATAGTACCATAGATGTTTAATTAAATGGTAAAAAGTACCATATAAAAATAAAAACAAGAGATTTTTTTTTTATTCAGATCTAATAATTTTCATTATATAATGAAACAAAACAAAGTCAAATTCAATCAAAATGACTCTGAGAAATGTATTCAAGTTTCTTTATTTTCTCCCAGAGCTGCCACAAACATTTTGATTTGTAAATCTAAAGCTCTCATCATATAAAACCAGGGACCTTTGTTGCTCTATGCAAGCACATAGGGATTTTCTTATCAACAGTTAAGTACCTTTTTACTAGCATAGTACCCATAAAAATGATTTAATTATTTACATAATCAGCACTTTTGCCTTGAATCAGTGCAGTATCTGTGCACTCAGAACTAGTGCACACTGAGTGCAGAATCTGTGCACTTTGAATCATTGTAATATCTGTGCACTTTGACTAAGATTAAAGTGTTTCTTCTTGGTCCTCTAATTTCCATTAGTGTAACAACTGTCTGTGTGTCAGTTCTTCGATAAGTATTACATACACACTTAATACAGCGATCAATTGTCTGTCTGTTCATTTCCACAGAATTAGAAAGAGCAAAAATGAAGAGAGGTGGAAACCAGAATGAAGGCCTAAAGGAGGAAAGATTGATTGAGTGTAAATAAAAAAGTAAAAAAAAAATGGACAGAAAAGAAATTGAAGACAGCAATGAAAGAAAAATAAAGTTTTCTATTTTGCATTTCATAACTCCTTTACCATTTTGATTATTTAAAGAGAGCAAAGCTTAAGTTAATATTTCTTTTTCCTGGCATCATGCGCACCTTACATAGATAAAAAGGTAGGCAGACATGACAGCATTAACATATAAAGAAAGAACTATTAAAAAAAAAGTTATCTATGAAGTCCTTGTAATGTTTGGTGTTTTTAATAACTTATTTTTTTTTATATCAGATATGTTATGATTTATTTATTATTTAAATAACCATTTATATATTTTTTAATTTAAAATGGACCAATATTTTTTTTTTGTATCAATATGTTAGAAAAATTAGAATACTCAATAATATTGTAGTTGAATTTAGACTAGGATTACAAATGCAATCTTTGAACTCAAGGATATGCAATTTTGGTAAACTTGGACCATAGTACCCCTCCTCCCCAAAAAAACAGTGACAAAAGGACTGTTTTTTTCCTTGACACTGATACCATTTTAACTACCTTCATTCCTCAAAAATGTTGTTTTAAAATGTGATGATTAGAATTGTAATAAAATCTAAACATATGAAAGTGAATCTATACATTTTCTTTGTTCTTGAAAATTAACAACAATAATAATCATGAAAATCAGATACTTCATCAGTAAATTTTTTTACTTCATCAGTAAATTTTTTTTCATATTATTTTTAATCATTTCACCCCATGCAAAACGGGACCACCATTACTGTACAAAAAATTAAAAACAATAGATTTCAAACACTGTGGATTAATCCCACTACTGAGGGATAATCCAGAATGCTGATGACTTTAATGGGCACTGGGGGCCAAGGATGATTTCATTATTTATCTGTAAATGATCTTAATCTCATTATTTTTCATGGGTATTATGCTATTGTGTTGTATAGAAAATAACATTGAAAATCTCAACTGCACAAAAATGTTATAAACACAGTTCAATATTAATAAGGTTTAGACTTCTTCATTGTAATGGCAGGCGCTTATGTAACAAGATCGGTTTTCCTAGTTTTGGGAATAATAACTGGGAACAATCATGGGAATGCGCAACTTCATTTGGAAACAGAAGATGGTGTTCCTTAGTGGCCACAGTATTTATTAGAATTACAGACAAAAAGGTTTGTGTTTCTGCACATATTTTCAGACTTTGGGTGACTGCAGAAGATATTAGCCTATGGCCAGTAAAATAGAATTTCTTCTTTATTTGATTTAAATAAATAGAGAAGTTATTAAAATGGACTCATCACAAAATATGATAATCATGATTATTTACAATAAGCCAGTAGAAGCAGATGTGACAATTAGCAACAACAACAACAAAAACTGATGACAACATTAGCAACAACAAGAATAACAAAAAAATAAAAAATTAATAAAAACTGTTAAAAATTAAGAAAAAAAAATTCTCACATGAATGTGATGCAAATGTGTGAACAGTTGCAATGGTGAACCATGAACTAGGGGAAAATGGAAACTAATATTTTTTTCTCTATTTTCATTTGTTTAAAAAAAAATCTAAATATTTTTTAATTTTTTTTTTTTTGCAATAAAAAAAAATGTATAAGTAGTGAAATAATATTTTTACTTTTAAGCAATAAAATTACAAATCTATTAAGTAGCTTGCCCATCCTAGCCAAAATTCAGATAAAAACAGAGAAAAAAAAAATTAAAATAATAATTTAAAAGAAAAAAATGTTTGAAGGGGTAGACATATATTGTAATCCAAGGCTTTACAATGTCTTTCAAAACAACTAGACTAGGCTCAGTGAAGCCTGCTTGGGCCAGGTTTAATGAAACCCAACTCAAACCAGGCCCAATTAAGCTCAGCTCTGATCAGGCTTAATTAAGTTGAACTCGAACTAGACCCAATTAAGCTCAACTTGCCAAGTCCAGACATAATATGGATTAGAAAATATGTCCTTAAAGCCTGAACTTTTCATATGAAGTCCACTTCTTAGAAGCTATCTTCAAATTAATTGTTCATTTTTGAGTATAAATATCAACTGTTTCAGATTTCAGTATTCTCTTTCACTCTGATTTGTTAGATTACAGGTGCTATCAAATCTCGGAGGGCAAATGATAGGATGGGCACATAGATATCATCTTTCTCCACAGGTTACCATCAAAATATACCCACCCCCCAAAAAATAATAATAATAATAATAATCAGATCTAAATGTCTTGTTTTACTTTGACTCATACACATAGACTTATGTCCTTCAAATATAAAATTTCTTTTCAGCAGTAGAAAGGAGGTTTTTTTTTTTTGTTTTCTTTTTAACTGTATATTAGAAATATGACCATATCACAATCTGGCAGATGTATTATTTTTGTCTCTCTGACAGTGATATTCCACAGGTGAGGTCTTGATCTTGAAAAAAAAATTCTGATAGTGATATTCAACAGGTGATTTTTTTTTTTTAAATTGAAAAGAAAAAAATGTTAAGACTCAATTCACAATTATAAATAAATATCAATTTTGAATCTTTGTTTCTTTTTTTTGTTTTTTTGTTTTTTTTTAGGAAAAAGTGACCAAGAATTCTTCCATTAAATTTAGCAATAATAATAATGATCTCCCTTAAGTCACTTGATGGTTAAAAAAATAATAAAAAAAATAAACCAATATCACTAAAAACTGAAACAGCCATACAAAACAGAACAATAGTTGCAGTCACGTTCCTATTTTTGTATTTTGCTTTAGCTATACTAAAAGCTCTAGTCCAAACTTTGGGAGCCTCTTTCTAGACTTGAACCCAAGTTTTAAAAAAATGAATAAATAAACAACAATATCAAGCACAACACTCAATATTAAAGCCTAGAGACAGTGATATTTGTCTCTCTGGCTATATGTGTATTTATACTTGAATTATAAAGGGGAGAGGTTGCTGTGTGAGTGCTACCAGAGTTAGCTCTTGAAAACACCACAAGAACAGCTTCTGGATGATATCAAAGTTTGTCAGAGCAGCAATGAATTAACTCATGGCTATGTGATATTTTTTATATAATATCTGATAAGTCTGGAATCATCCCCCCACCAAAAGTCCTCTAGAAGTATTAATTCTGGCATCACATAGAATGAATTCATTAAACTTTATAATTTTGAGGAGGCTTATTCTCATTCCAAAAGTTGCTTGGATTCGTTAATTTGCTGTTCTACTAACAGACAAACGGTCAAGTCAGGGTAGGGTGGATTTCTTTGCTTAGTCGGGATGCAACTATCAGAGAACCTGGGGATTGATATCCAAGTACACGCATCAAATAGAGTTGTCCATATTTCTGAGATGAGGTAGTATTTATAGCATTTACATTATTCGGACTATTGTCCTCATCTTTGTTGCCATTTCTACAACGTTTTGGCTGTTGTACACTCCGGACTTCTTCAGGTGCTAGGAATTTCAAAATTCCTAGCACCTGAGGAAGGCCGGAGCATACAATGGCCGAAACGTTATACAAATGGCAACAAAAATGAGGACAATAGTCCAAATAATGTAAATACATCAAATCAAATAGAGTGGCTAATTAATCCTTGTTGAAGATGCATGCTCAGGCACATTTGTGTTTGTTCACTGAGCCAGCATGAAGTTATTCTGCAATTAGGCCAAGTGGATGATAGTTTCTGAGAGAGAGAGAAAGCATACAATCTGGCATGATTGGCACTTTGAACAAGGCCAGTATACTTGAAACATCGTCATGATGGCTTCTGACTTTTTGCTAGCACAACCATCACTGGTTTCCAAACTTTTTTGTCTACCAAATTTTACTCACAATCTGCTGTAGGGTTTCCAGTCACTTCTCAATGGCAACATCCACTAGGATCATCTCCTTGGGTTAATATTATCAAATAGCCAACTTTATGACAAATTTGCCATGATGAAATTTGAACCTAGGTTTCATGGCTGGAACACTAACATTTTAACTACTCAGCTATGGACCCATATGTAAACTACATACAGACACATACACGTATATATATATATATTGTATGCAACACACACACATATAGCTGGATGATTACATTTAAGCATGAAACAGACTGTTGCCACTAGTTGTTGACCTCAAAATCCACTTTTATATTTATATATGCTCTATCCCTTATATTGAGCACTTTAACTCATAAATATAACATACTTTAAAACTATATACACTACCTGCCACAATTATTAGGTCACCCCAGTTTTTTAAAAGAAATAATGTATTTCATACTATTTTTACTATTTATTGCCAAATGAAAATAGTATGGTTCTTTTGTTATCATTACTTTGCAAAATTTTACAAGGCAAGGAAGCAAAGATGAACTCATCTGAATCATCCTAAATTTTCTTCATTCTTGCATTGATGAAACTGCAATATAGGTAATTATTAAATATTTATAAATTCATTTGATGCACATGTTATTGTGCAATATTAACAAAAGAACTATTTTATTTTAATTTACAATTATTCACTTGGCAATAAATACTAAAAAATAGTATAAAATATATCATTTTTTTTAAAACACTGAGGTGGCCTAATAATTATGGCAGGTAATATATATATATATATATATATATATATATATATATATATATATATATAAGAAAAATTTAAGCAGACATATTATTTCATGGTAAATCAGAAGTATAGACCTATTTCAGGCAAACCATCGCCAGCTTTGTTTTATTGTACAGAAGATTTTACACGAATGAAATTCATAAACAAAGACCCAAAACAAAAATGGAATAAAAATAAAGATTGTTTTTTTGGGTTCTTTATTTGTGACTTTCATTCATGTAAAATCTTCTGTACAATAAAGACGGAAGCTGATGATGGTTTGCCTGAAATAGGCCTATACTTCCAATTTACCATGAAATAATGTGTCTGCCTAAATTTTTTCTTATATTTGCTCTATATGTATTTATATACATATATATTTAGACCTCTCTTAGAGAGTTATTCTACTACTGTATGTACAGGATACTCCTTTGGATTCTTCTATATCTATACCGCATGATTATTTATTTATATATATATATATATATATATATATATATATATATAGCCTGATGAGTGCATTTAGCATGAAACACTGTCACCTCTGCATATTGATTTCAATGTCCACTTTTATATTTACATACACTCTATTCCTGATATTGAGCAATTTAACCTATAAATATAGCATATCTTAAAACTATATTTTACAATATATATATATATGTGTGTGTGTGTGTGTGTGTGTGTGTATTTTAAATGTTATTTTTAATGTCTACCCATTTTTGTGTAGACACTACATTTATTCATTAAACGGTATATTTGTTTATTTTCATCTATCAGCCTGAATATTCAAGAAATCTTATTAAATAAAAACATGCACACTCTGGCTGGCAGGATTTGATCCTGTGTCTCCCTTACCAGGAGAGACTGTTGTTAGTGACTTAGATAATGTCTGATGTGATAAAATCTTTCAGATTAATAAAAAAAATATCCATTACTTCTTAAGAAAGTTATTGAGAATGGAATTTGCTCATAGCTGAGTCAAATGATATATTTATCATTATTTTTGGAGAAAAGAGGTTTTTCTCTTTTCTCGTGGATTATACTCTTGAGAGAAAGGATGAGATTCATTGTGTGGAAAATCTTTGGAATAATATTGCCCTCAGTGATTCTGTACTTGTAAGACTAAGCAATATCAAGTAAAAAAAGTTATAAAACATTCAAATTTGATTTTATTGCTCTCTGGATAAATCAAAATTATTACTGTTTGGAGTAGAAAGCTTATTTCATGAACATGTATAAAAACTAAGACTCAGCTATATTATTCGCAAGCTATCAATATGAAAGGATCTTACACAAAATAAATAGACAGAACTTGTCTATATTATTCAATGAAACCTGTATTAATATATATATATATTATTACTTTAGAATATGTACAATGCTTGATGTAATATAACAGAGCCAGTTCATAATAAGCACCTGATGGTTGCATAGTGTATGAAACTCAGAGTCATGCTATAGGCGTAGGATAATATGTATATTTATTAATATATGTGTGTGTGTGTTGTATACCTACCTATATAAATCAATGAGATGTTCCTATCCTCTTAAATACATGGACACTACTGGAGTAGAATGATTATACTGACTAGCAGTTCACTAGCAATGTATCTACTTCACACAGTGTGTGAGTCTTGTACTTATTGATATACTATTATTCTCAACCTCCGTTTTGATGATTACTCATGCAGTAACCATTTTAGGGCTATAATAATATGCAAAAGTATGTTCAGTTAAAATCTGAAGAAAAAGACAGTATGAAAATAAAGAAGACAAGAGGAAATCTATATTTTTCTCACCTACACGTTTTGTCCCGTGATAGGCTTTATCAAGGCAAATAGTTGAAAAAGAAAACAAAAACTCTGTGTCTTGATAAAGTTTATCATGGGACAAAACACATAGGCATGAAAAATAAAGTTTTCTTCTTGTCTTATTTATTTTCATGTCTCCATAGTTTTGACAAATCCCTTTGTATGAAAATAATTGAGTCAGTGAACAATATGCATAGACACGTACTAGATGTTGCAATACATTGGTTATCTAAAAGTAGGTTTAACCTTTAAAAGTGTATTAAAGTGCTCAACTGCAGAACAAGGATGGAATCACACCAGTAAGAGAAATTGCTGGTATACATACATATATATATATTGTGCGTGTGTATGTATTCATTCTTTTTGTTTCATATGTTATAAGGACAGATACAAATATTGTGATTTTGGTAATTTGGAAGCATTATTTTAAACTGGGCTGCAAAATTGCTTAAGCCTTAGGCTATTTGATGAATTTGGCAAATGGAAAGAAATGAAACTATATTTGACCATAGTGCCGAAAACTGGTTTAAGTCTTTTAAGGATGAGGACTTGAACCTTGAAACAAAAACCCAGAAGTGGACAACCATCAGTTGTGAAGTTTTAATGATACTTTAAAATACAAAGTACAGGAGAACCTGATCACAAATGTTCAAAATATTTAGGGAAGGCTAGAATCTTCAAAAGATACCATATGTAGAGAATTATATAAGCTTCATGAAATTAGCTTTTGGAGTCAAGGTTTCGAAAGAAGAAGACCTAAAATCAACAAAAGATGCCATATGTAGAGCATTACATAAGCTTCATGAAATCAACTTTGGAGTAAAAGTCTGTAAACTTTCAGATCAGCTTGGATCCTCAAAAGATACCATATATAGAACATTATAAAATCTTCATAAGTAAACAGGTGGTCTGTTGCGCTTTCTCATTGATTAATAAAAACAAAAATCATTTTTGTATGCCCCAAATCTCAATGTTAAGTTGCATAATGTCTGTAGATTCTGATTTTTACTTTGATTCCAGACTTACAGATATTTTTAACATAGATTCAGTAACTACTGAATTTGTCAGTCTAAATACACACAAAAGAAAAAAAGAAGGAAAACTATGAAAATATTACCCTGTATTCAATGTGTTGGTATTATGACTAGGTAGCTGTCTATCAATGTTCGAAATAGTTACATATAGGTGCCAAATAGAAGGTGGGATATGTTTATCTTCTATTTTTTAGGACATTTGTTGCCGCGTACTGAGCTTATTAAGACCACCCCATTTATTAATTTTGCACTCTCTCCCCAACATAGTTCAAATGGGAAACAGTTATTATTCCTAGTTTGAGTCTTTACCTGCATGCTTTTACATTTGCATATTTTTTAGCATGCCATTTTGTTCCTTTTATTTCTCAAATTACAAATTTCTTCTTTGATAAACTTAATGATGAAAAAAAAAACAAAAGAAGTTTCTTTACTTAAATTTAAAATTTTTGACTCTTTAAATGATCTCTACACACACACGCACACACTTTCATTAATACCCCCTCCCCCGTTCATTGTATATTTAGAACAATTCTTACTTTACCACTATTCTTAAGATACCTTCCCTTGTATTAGGCACCTAAAATTATGAGGCTTGGGTGAACTGCAATAAATGGTAGTTCCCCACCTCAACCAATTCCCCTTGAAAATTCTGTGTTGTACAGGCCGGCAAATATATTGCACATGTAGCCAAAATAAAATTTTCTTTTTTAATCTTTCTCCAACCATTTACAAGTAAAATAAAAAATAAAAATGGAATTAAATAATGAACTAACAATTACATAAACTATGTATCAGGCAAGTGAAGACTTTGCCAGTTACATACAGAATTTCATTTTTAAATCATTCTATTGTTTTTTTTAGAGATTTTTCACCAACTTTTGAAATGAATAATCAGATAAATAATATTCTTTAAAAAAAAATCAAAATAGCACAAAAGATGAATGGAAAGAACCGTGCTAGGAATAAGTCTATGAATAATAAACCTGGGTATGAGATATCATAGTAGTGACAAAAGTGGAGGTGGGCGGGACATGTAGCAAGAAGGAAGGATAACAGATGGAGCAAGAGGTTGGCTAAATAGTGCTCAATGGATAGCAAATGCAATAGGAGAAAACCAGACAAAAGATGGATAGGTGAAACAGGGGGGCTTACTGGTAAGACATGGCAGAGAATAGCACAGTCCTGGTAGTCATGGAAGGTGTTGGGAAAGGCCTTTGTCTAGCAGCAGTCTTGCAATGGCTGCTACTGATAAAACACCCAACTTTGCTCAGTGTGTGCTTTTTTTAAAATTTTTCTCTTGCTGTTATAAAAAAATTTTTTTTGTTTATTCTAATGCCATCTTTAAGAATTTATTTCTGACTGTAATGGTCTGATCCACCTTTGGACGGGGCATGCATCCCTTGCAGGCTATTCCATGAATTCTGTTTTCCCTGCTTCATCCCACAAGAATAAGACCCTGGGGGCATATTAGGCCAGCTAGACCCAATAAGTGGAGGAACAGGGTAACCTCTTGACCACAAATAGTTGCTCTCCCAACTTTGTGGCATTTCATGCAAGTAAGTCGTTGGATTTGCATGTGCACTGGATACGTTTGGGGTTTGCAGTCGCATGGGAAGCATTTGTGATTCCCGATGATGGTGGGCCTGACTCAGAGGTGGCCCTGAATGTGCAGGGTTTGCCTGGTTCATCTTCATGGTTGGTTTATGTGGGGAGAGAGGAGGTGAAGACACTGGAACATGGTGTGGGTGTTTGCTGCCATGATGGTTATCTGGTTCACATGAGTTGTATGGTGAGTGGCTCTTATGATGCTGTGACTGATGGTGGTGATGATGATTGGGGTTAGAGCCTGGGCTCATCAGAGAAGGTGGGGGCTGTGGCAGAGGTGGGTGCTTGGGGAATAGCTCGCAGGTGGGGCGCAGACGTTTTTGGCCTGCATTGTTGTTGTTTGCCTCACTGTCACACGAGCTGAAGGCCGACGAAGACACTTTGTCCAGGCTGTGATTGGTACCCTGTCCACTACCGAGCATCGAAGAAGACGACGGTGAGGGAGTTGTACCCGGAGATGTCAGGGTTGGCGTGTGCTGCATCTGATTGGTTTGGGGGTTTTTGCTATACAGCTCACAGCCGGTTCGCGTGCGCTTGTGGTTGTTCAAATTTGCCTTCTGCGAGAACGACTTCCCACAGCTGTCACATTTGAATGGCTTTTCGCCCGTGTGCGTGCGCAGGTGGGTCTTCAGGTTACCTGCTTGGGAGAAGACCTTGGGACAGAGGGTGCAGCAATATGGTTTCTCACCTGCATGTGTACGGATGTGCAACTTCAGGTTACCACGTTGACTGAAGGCTTTATCACACAATGTGCACTTAAAAGGTTTCTCGCCTGTGTGCGTACGCATGTGGTTCTTGAGGTTAATCTGCAGCGTAAACTCTTTGGGGCAGAAGTCACATTTGTAAAGCTCTCCCGTATGGATGCGTTCATGAATCTTCAAAAAGAACTGGTTGCAAAAAGGCTTCTTGCAAAACTGACAGTAGAAGAGCTCTCCTGTATGGAGCCGCTTATGATCATTCAGGTTAATCTTCTGGGAAAAGGCTTTACCACAGACATCACATGCAAATGGTTTTTCTCCTGTGTGAGTTCTCAAGTGGAGCTTCAGGTTTCCTCTTTGACTGAAACCTTTCGAACAAATGTGGCATTGAAATGGCCGATCTCCAGTGTGCGTCCGCTCATGATTCTTCAGGTTTATCTTCTGTGAGAAAGTTTTGCTGCAATAGTTGCACTTAAACACCTCACCTGTATGAGTACGTTCATGGATCTTCAGGAAGAACTGATTGCAAAATGATTTCTTGCAAAAACTGCAATAGAACAAGTC
>JBBBDQ010001254.1:1970000-1992500 GCA_037127315.1 Ascarosepion bandense
GGTACAATTAGTAAATTGTCACCATTTTATATTTTTAATTTTACACATGTGCATCATTTTTTATTTTGTTGATGACACAGTAAAGTAGGGTCAGTTGGGCATCACGTGTTAAAAGTACTGCTTGGCATTTGCACTGGAAACTCCAATATAAACATTTCAGTGTTTGGGTGCCAATTTGAGAACAGTGCAGAGGATTTGGAAAGAGTTGGATGATATATCCAGTCAACATCATGGTGTTTGGAGTGATCACCGATGATTGCAATGTTATACCTCCATTCATTTTCTCACAGAGCCTCAGACTCAACATGAAGGCCTACATCATGTACTTTGAGGAGGTAGTGCTGCCCTGGGTTAAGAAGGTGGCTGCTTGAAGACCCTATGTCTGGCAACAGAACTCTGCACCATGCCATACAAGTAGGAGAACTTAATGTGTCATTTTGGATAATATATCTGTTAAAATGCTTTAAAAATTAAAATGAGTTGTCAGTGTTATTTTCATTTTTGTGTGATTTAGATGACAATTTGTCCATTGCATGCTACATAGAGTTTATATATTCAGATCATATTTAGGGGGAGATAGCTATTTCAACATGTCAGTTTAAGACATGCATTGCCAACCCTGTTCAATCAAAGAACGGAGAAAAATTCTTATGCCGGAAGCAGGGGCTAATAAAAGAAGTGGTGGGGAATATTGGTTACTATACGGTTAAGTCGAGGGGAATCGTAGTGGTAGGTAGGAGGGAAAAGGTTACGGATTCACCAAATTTTAAAATTTAATTTATGTAAAAGGCAAATTCTATTATGAATAAATAGAAGGAGATAATTACTGAAATTTAGATTTATTAGTGATGACACATACTAATGATTTCTTTACATTTATTTAGAAGTACATTCTGATATTGAAATTTCAAAATTTTAATTTTTTCTGTTAAACATACATTACACCTTTCACCTACGCTATTAGGAGTTGTGCCATGTCTATCAGCTTCCACTTTATCTGTGGATTTAAGCCATTCTTCTTCAATTCCTAGTATTTTCTGGGAATTTTTTCTGTTGGATCAGTTTTAATATTTAAAAGATATTACTAGGATCTTTTCAGATGATTTACCAATTTTATTTTTTACTACTATATATATATATATATATATATATATATATATATATATATTAATGTATACTTGGGCAGCAATCTTTCTTTCAACTATGTTTCAATGAATACAACTGACAAGGAAGATTTACACAATTTTAATTAAGTTTTCCAGCATTCTAACAGTTTTCAGTTTTGTTGGAGATAAGAAATGTAAAAATTCTCTATAAATGTTATCATCCCAAGCACTTTTGGCTATTTTCCTCTCTCTCTCTCTCTCTCTCTCTATCTATCTATATATATATATATAAACAGTCAACTTACTACTACATACTTATTTATTAAAGAAAAATGATTATATTTCCCACAAACCCACACAAAATATAGGGTGTATGATGGAGTAATGGATAGTGGCTCAGATTGAGGAAACAGAGAACTATGTTCCAATTTCAGTCAAGTTTTTTTACATTCATTTACATGTAAATATCTTTTGGAAAGGTTTGAATTCATCTCATCTCCCCCAGCTATGAATAAACACTTGGACAAGCTGGTATATATATATAGTGTATCGAGGTAGCTGATAATTTTCTAAACATATACTGTTAAATATAAGAGACAATGAATGTCTATTATGTTTAATCATGAGCCATTCTAAACATTGTATTTTGGCTTTAATTTCAGGTGAAAATAAATCCAAAAATTCTCCAACATTTGGATAATTTTTTATTAAGCTTTTGGCTTACATGAGCCATCTTCAGAGAGGTTACAGGGACGTTAACATAAAAACATCCACCTTCAAAGACAATTTTATCTGGTGTTAGCATAAAACTTTGCTAAGCAATGACAACAATCATCAAATAGCAGCTCGTATGTTGGAGAATGCAATTTGTTATATATATTATATTATTTATATATTATATATGTGCAGTACTTATTGCAACTGCAGAAACGGAACTACATGTCCACTCCAGAGAAATTGCCAGCAAACAAACATAGGATATAAAGCCAAGTAAGTGCAAACAACGACACAATGTACTACATCGGTGCCACTGAGGGACCATTTAAGAAAAGAAAAAATAACCACAATCTTTCATTCTCTAACAAAAAATACTTGAACAGCACTACACTATCCACATACGTATGGTGTCGAAAAGATAGAAATATTTCACCAACAATAAGCTGGAAAATACTGAAAAAAGCACCTGCCTACAACAACATTACAAAAAAATGCCTACTTTGCCTACATGAAAAAGTAGCAATTATATCTCATACTCCACAAAAGAACTTACTAAACACAAGATCAGAACTAATTTCCAAATGCAGACATGAAAATAAATACCTATTATCACAATTTATAGCAAACGGATAAAAAATAAAAAAAGGAACTGCTGATACCCTAATCCTATCAACTATTCTCTAGTTCAAACTACCACCATAATAATTGCATTTATTGTTATTATCATCACACCACCATTACTAATCACTACTACTTCTTCACAATAACTATTTACTACCATAACTGTTATTATCATCAAATATTACTATCACAGTATTAGTCCGCAATCGTCATTAACGTAAATTACCCATCTCTGTCGTAGTAAAATTAATACCACCACACATAAATACTAACAAGCATTACAAATTAGAATTTCTATCATTTAAATATAAGCAACCACAAAAAAAATAAAAAAATAAGCTAATAACCGGTTTTAAAATAAAAAAAATAATACAGCCTTAAATAAAATAATAGCAATTTTTACCTATCATAGTTTCACACAGACCCCATTATACGTATATATGTACGTACAAGAAATCGACAACTGTCCGCACGTTGACATCACTACACTATTTGAATACACCAACTGAATGCGTATGTATGTGCGCAACAGTACACATATATATATACCGAGCCCCGCACAATTCGCATATATATGTTTATGCAAGCCCCGGTGTGTCTTTGCGAACATCAATGGGTGTACAAATGTATATGTATATGTCTGCATCTGTCATAACAACAGATTTTCCCCGACTTCCACAAAAATATATCAATATATGCAACCCTTCATATAGCCAATTTTTTAAAAAATTAATTAGTTTGTCTGACAATCGCAAGTGCGTGAAACCCAGGGTTACAAACTCACACCTATCTATATATATATCGGATATTGGGGTGTGTTTACATTGTGTATATAACACGCTAAAATCCACCTTCCTCCACTGACCACCCATAGCTTAGAGGTAAAATCACCTACTGATGTCAATTCGGTCAGGTTTTATTCTTGGATAAAAGCAATCGGATGTCTAAACGTACTGATAAACTGTGATACAGTGAAACAGGACTGTCTGTGGATGACTATATATATATATATATATATATATATATATAGTGATGATCATCCACGTATACTGTCTTAATATGTATAGGAAAGAATATTAATAAAAAGTTTTGAATTTAAAAATGTACTTAGGTGTGTTGAATCTTTACAAATATTTCAATAGCTAAAAAATTTTTTTCAGATATTCCAAGAAATTTTTATCTAAAACAAACAGACTTTCTTTCTCTACGGACGTGCCACATGTTGTGAAAAAACACACCACGTGATGTAAACAAAAAAAAAATATTCGAACGCTATCGTGAAATACGTTTCTAATTCAAATTTAAAAATCAGTTGTTTCTGATGAAGGACCGAGGGCGGTCTGAAATATAAAATATAATAAAAATAAACAAATACTGTTCAAAAAAAGTACATTTTTAAATTCAAAACTTTTTATTAATATTCTTTCCTATATATATATATATATATATATATAAAATTCTGTTTCATATCTAAATTTTATTGTGTGTACAACCTTATGTTACCTTGTTCATAATGTTAAGTAGGTTTGTATTGGGGTGGTGTCTATACTAATAGGGCATCATCTATATATCTGCAAACTTTAGTTATGATACATTAGATACTTTGTCTAAAAATTCTAAAAGTGTACAAGCCAGAACAGTGCTGAGAGGGGATCCTATAGGTATTTGTCTACAATTAGTTTCTTATGAGTTAGTATATTTTCATCATTTTCATTATGAAAATAGTATGAAATACATTATTTTTAAAAAAGAAAACTGGTGTGGCCTAATAATTATGGCTGGTAGTATATATATATATTTGTATCTGTGTATGTTTATATATGCACTAGCAGTATAGCCCGGCGTTGTAGGGTGTAATGAAAGCTTTAAAACTAATCCATGGTCCTGGAGCTCAGACTCTTTGGACGTTGGCACAAAAGACTAAAAAGCAATAGTTGTTTCCAGTTAAAGCAAAACAGTAGACTGAAAGAAAAATGAATGGATGTAAGTCAAATTTTGATTTCCTGGTATCGATATCAAATAAGTTTTTTTCATCGTAAACTGAATTTTGAAGGCTAAATAAGTTTTCTGAGTAAATGGTATCATGGCTGAGACTAAGAACTACAATGATACCTACTTAGAGCCAAACCTAAAGCAAAAACTAAAATAAAAGGGCTGAAAAAAATACAAACATACATTCAGATAAACAGACACACACACACACATCTTGCCTTTTATATATATATAATCGATTTTCTGCACTATTGTAAGAAATGCAACCTTGAAACTTCTAAATATAGTTTCTTATGTCTTTGTCTATGAGTGTATACAATTTGATTAAAATCGGACCACTCCTTCTATAACCTGATTTTTTCGATTATCGATATTTATCAAGGATACCCCGACACAAAACCTAGGTAAGAACACTCGCAGACACTTATAGTACAACTGTGTAAATTTTCAAGAAAATTTTTGGAGTCTATAGGTAACAGACACACACACAAAGACACAAAGTTCCATTTATAAATAAGTTTAGATTTAGATTTAGATTAGATTAGATTAGATTAGATAGATAGATAGATAGATTTAGATTTAGATATCTATAATACAATTTTCCCTCCTATTATTTATTATTTTTTTCAATGTCTTCATCACAAATATAAATAAATACATGGGACTTTAGCTTTAACCTACAATAAACAAATCAGACCCCCAAATAATATTTTCCTTTTTTTTTCTTTATTTTTTTAACTCCCACGATTTTAGTTTCCTATTTGAATTTCAGTTGAATTCCTTGCATTCACTTACGCACAAATACTGATGGGAAAGGTATTAATCCGTCTCTTCCCTTCAGTTATGGGTTAAATAACAGGATAGATTGGGTTCTATAGCCCTTGCTGGCAACCAGTCTACTGCAGAAAGTAATGGCAACCTACTACAGGATAATCTTCTTCTGCCTAGTCAGTCAGGTCTCTAAAGAGACATGAACACCCAAAGCATGTATCACGTATGGCACTTAACTGACAGATTGATTCTATTTTTGGGTTTCATTATAAACCTAATTAGATTATACATTTAATAAATGAAAAAATGGTACCCCAGATTTATAATTCGTAACGACCTTAAGCAACGCTAATACCTAAAATAAAAATTTAATTTGAAAAACGGGCATTTCATATGCACCTGATGATTGTGTAATGCTGAAACTCTGACTCATGCCTTAAATGTAGTGTGTGTGTGTGTGTGTGTGTGTGTGTGTGTGTGTGTGTGTGTGTCATTAATATTATTATTGTTGTTGAATTGCTGATATCCCCTGATGGATCCGTCTCCGAATCTTTGGAGTTAGAATGCCGGAAGTAACATCAATCAGTTAAGTGACAAACCTTTTACTTGTTTCATTGAATATATGTAAGGGGTGTAACTTCTCTCAATAGCTTCCCTTAGACTTAAAAATATTTTTTTTCTTTCACTTTGACTTAAATAACGAAACTAACTTCAATGGAACTTTTAAAAGTACATCATTTAAGTGGAAGCCGACATTTCTTTGACAAAAAAAAAAAAAAAAAAAACAAGAGAGTTTTTCCCTAGTACAGGAATATACAAACAAATAAGTAAAGTTGCTAATTCATTTCTTTAATCGTTTTTTTTTTTGTTGTTGTTGTTTTTTGTTAGTGTAAAATGTTTTAATTATTTTAAAATTTGACGGGGTCTATCATTTGTATTAAGCTTTTAAGTTTTCTATCAGTAAATGTAGTCTTCATGTATTAATTACATATCCTAGCCGAACAGGTGGTGGAATAAATTTAAAACTTTTTTTGGAACTTTTTTAATATCATTTTTTTTTAATTTTTTAAAAAAATGAAAAAAAATGAAAATAATTCTTGTACAAATTCATTATTCATTAATTTGTTTTTTTCTTTTCAGACTATGATATGCCTAATTTATAAAAATTTATATTGTTCATAAAAGCTATCAGAATTTTATCCACATAAAAATTGGCATAGTTATAGCATTTTTCGCAATTTGGACCTACTTTTTAGAAAGACGAGGTCCAATTGAAAAAAAGAAAACAGTGAATCAGCATTCCCTAATGACTCCTGAATTTTTTTATATTAGTTTTAGAGTGTACAGAGATCAAATTGTTACACATTTCTAGAATTTAATTGGTGTGAGGAGGGGGGTAACATACTTTTAAAAAAATATTTTTACCAATATTTTCTAAAAATTATGCAATCAAAAATTGATATTCAATTATAAATAAGTCCTGAAGATTTCATCAAAATCCAACCATTATTTTATTTATACAAGAATTTCTAAATTAATGTGTCTTTCACGGCCCAAAAAAGTGCATTGCGTAACAATTACGTTTGTTTACTTAATAAAATGGCGACAATTTGGATATCGCACTTACGTAAAAAAAAAAAATTTCCACAACAATTTCGAACGTGTTAGAAATAATTAAAAATTTTTTAAAAATATTTAAAAAACGCTTTGTTTTATCCTCTTAATAGTAAATATAAACTTTTTGCCGATAGAACTTTGTTTTATTTAGTTTGGGACCTTTTCCCTACTGACTATGAACTAATGCTGCCTTGCTATTATTGTGTCTCCCTCTATGAATGTGACAGGAGGGAAATAATATACAAATAAATATGCAACGATTTTTATTATAATAGCGAGTATTAATAAAAAAGTCAGAAAATTAACAAGATTTGGTTTTCGCCAAGACTTGAAATTTCTGTCAGTTTTTTAGTTTTTTTTTTTTGTTTCTTTTTTTTTAAATAGATGTTCAACTGCATTTGAATTTTTTAAATTAAAGTTCTTCAACAAAATTTTCGTGAGAAAATCTGTTGAACAGATCAACTTATGGAACACAGTCAACTGTCAACTGATGTAAATCTCCTCATGATATTCATGCTTTTGGTGATGCAGTAAAAAAGCAATTTATTTTTCCCTTCTACAAATTCTTTTAGTCATCCAAGACAGAGAGGAATTTTGTTTAATATTTTTTTTTTTGCTGGATTCAAAATATTGTTATTATGTTTGATTTATCAATAACAACAGTTTTTTTAGCACTTTTTTTGTAATATTGATTTTAAATTATATGAACATTTAATTTTACTTGTTACTATATATATATATATATATATATATATATATATATATATATTGTAATTTTGTTATTACAAAGGTTTATAAAAGCATAATATCATTACACAAAAATTTTTATATTTCAGAACAAAACTGTTCTTCTTCAGGTGATATGTTAATGGTGAAAATGATTTATTTTGAAAATATAAGATGAATTCATGGTTATTTAGAAAATTAGGGAGTGGGAAGAATATATATTTTTTTTTTTCTTTTTCTTTTTTTTTTTTTCTTTTAATCATTTCACTCCAAGCAAGGCAGTACTGGCATTGGTGTGCAGGGGGTTACATAAGAGGAGAGTGAAGAGAAAGAAGAACAGGTCACAGGTGTTGAAGAATGGGTAAGAGAAGGATTGGAACACTGGTTTGAAGAGAGCTGCATGAGAGTAGGGTGAATAGGGAGAAGAACAAGTTGCAAGGGGTGTCGGGGGAAAAGATGGGTGTCAAAGAAATAAAGAAGACAACTGACATTGCATTTAACTACACGCACACATACAAACACACACACATATGTAGTAATATTTTCATTATTGGAAATTATGATAAAAACATTCTTTTGCTACACAAGAGCTGTAGTGTTTTGGTACTATTTCTAGCACCTCATCAGGTGATATAGCCTGATGAGGTGCTAGAAATAAAACTGAAACACAACATCTCTTGTGTGCCATAAAAAATGTTTTTATCATAAACTTCAATAATAAAATACTGGTCTACTACGTTTTGAGCACTGTTAAAAAGTAAATGCTACGAACTGTGGAGTATTATTCCATTAGTTCTTACTACTACTAACAATTATATATATATATATATATATATGTATAATATATAAATCCAAGTGAAGAGAACCAATAGTTTTACAATTCTGAGTTCTCTGGCATTTACTTTTGTAAAAAAAAAGTACTCAATACAAGAAATATTGTAGAGCATAATATAATCATAGAATTAAATTTTTCTTTTAATTAAAAATACATTGCAACATGGAAATTTCTATGTTTCGTCATTTCTACCTCATCATCAGGCAATGTTAGATCATTGTTGTGAAAATGATTTTATGTAAGAAACAATACTTTGTTATTTATAGATATGGGAAGACATAAAAATTTATTTATGTGTGTGTTCAATTTAAGTAATCAGAATAGAGATTCACTTTAAATTTGAAAAAAAGTTTATATTTTTGGGGAATACATAATTTCTGCTTTCAATCTTAATGGCCAAAGTGTCAACTTAATTTTTAAAACCCCTTTCTAGACTCTATTTTCGTTGATGTATCCATTATTGTTACAAAATTTTTCTTTCAGCTTTCTTTATATCCCAACATTTTTTAAATTAAAAAAGAAAAGAGATGAAGAAACAATGATCTAACATTTCCTGATGACAAGGTAGAAATCTCGAAACAGAAATTTTCGTATTGCAATGTATTTTTAATTAAAACACAAAATTATATATACACTCTCACACCCTGATTGAGCACTCTGGAAGAATGGTAGACTTTGAAAATCAGTAGCTACTCTGGCATCTACACATTGTTCATTCAGCAATGAATTAGAACACTCTCAGCTACTGGGCGTGTATAATAACAATATACACGCTAAAAAGTCTGCCTCCTTCTACCAAGCGCCCGTAGCTCAGAGGTAAAATCGCTGACTGACACCAATTCAGTCGGGTTTCAATCCTGGGTAAAAAGCAATCGGCTGTCTAACCATACTGATGAGTTGTGATACAGCAAAGTGAAACAGATCTGTCTGCGGAGAGATGTATATATGTATGTATGTATGTGGATGACTAATATATTACACTCTCATTATGATTGAACTCTCTAGAGAAGAAAATTTTAAAAACAGTTTCCACTTCTGCAATATGTGTGTGACTCTTCAGAAATGAATTGAGTTTTTTCAGTGATTGGCATGTGTATAAAATGCTTATATACAACACGTTAAAATTTCCCTTCTCTGATTCCATGCACCTATGGCTTAGGGGGTAGCGACTCCGACTGACACCAAATTGGTCAAGTTTCAATCCCAGCCAGAAGCAAGTGGATGTGTCTAGTCATACTGATAAACTATGATACAGTGAAACAGGCTTGTATGTGGATGACTTATATATGTAAGGACTGTAACTTCTCTCAGTAGCTTCCCTTAGACTTAAAAATAATAGGTTCTTTTTTTTATCATTTTTAACTCTTATGCACCAGATCATTTGAAAATGCATTACATTTCTTTAAATTATATTTCACATGTAGCTTCACTACCAAAAATTTTGTTTTTCAACATTATATCATTCTTTGTCAATGCACTTAATCCAATGCTTATTCAGAGATTACACCAATCAAACATTTAAACATTCCAGATCAAATTCAGCAAATAATGGTGTCAAGATAGCAGACTTATCAATCCTTGTATGTCAAAAATAATTTTCAAGAAGTTCTACTAGAATCCATTACTGGTGGCTGCAATATTAACAACATGAGGTATGCAGATGACACAGAAATCTATGGGCACAGAAGGTAGTGAAAGGAAGCAAGGAGTGAATAACAATTGCATGAAGACAATGCATGATTGTCAGCTAAAGAAAGAGCCCCACATGCCAATTACAAATTGGTGATACCAAAACCAAACAAGTACAAAAATTTAAAAAGAAGTGTTTTCACAGAGGGCAGAAAATGCAACTGCAAAATCCAAAGTTGAATTAGGATAGTGAAAGCTACCTTCTGAAAGCTAAGCGAAGTATTAAGAAACAGAAAAATTTTATCGGAAACAAAAAAAAAAGAATACTGAACACAGTATGCTATACACAATTGTCAGGCCATGACAATTGCATTTAGCATGAAAAGAACTGTTGCATCTGGGCATTGATTTCAATGTCCACTTTTAATATTTACATACACTCTATCTTTGGTATTAACCCATAAATATACCTTAAAACTATATTTATCACACACACACACACACATATTTGATACATTGGAAATGTTGCATGAAAAGAGGAAAGATTTGATCAAACAGATTATGCATTTTGTTAAATTTAAGACTTCCTCTCTTTCCTCGATGTGGTGTAATGGTTAGCACACTTGTCTCGCTAAAACCTATAGCAACTGAGTAGTGAGTTTGATCATTACTGGCTGCCCCATACTTTTGGATTTGTGCCACATTTAAGTGGAGCTTAGAAAATCACTCCTGTCTCTGTGCATACATGTATATATAAATTCTATAATGTATACTATTTCTATACATATATATAATTCTGTATTATATATTACTGTATGTGTGTGTGTGTGTATATACATATATGTGTGTGTGTGTGTGTGTGTGTGTGTGTGTTCTGTATTATGAGGGTCAGTTGAAAAGTTTATAGGCTGACCAAGACATAAATATAGACACACCAGTTGGCCAGCTGTTGTATTCTGGTATGCTTGCATGTCTTTGAGTATATGAACTGTTGGGTCTACATAATTTATATTTTAGTCAGCCTATGAGCTTATCAGCCAACCCTTATACATAGTACTACACACGCACACACACACACACAGAGGGTGCGATGGATTGTCATCTAAATTACACAAAATGTCTTGGAATACTAAAGAGTAAATTTATTCTAAAAGAATTTCCATTGGTATCAATCGCAGTCTCCAGCAACTCTTCTGGACAGTCTCCTTGTTTAAGTTGGTGAATGCTGCCATAATCCTCACCTTCAGTTTATCTCTTATGTTACAAGGAGTTTTGTTGGCCTCTTGCTCAACTGCATGTTGCACATAATCAATCCAGTTGCAGTCTGAAAGAGGTGATGTGGTCGCAGAAATTGTCTGACATGAGAGCTATGACTGAATTCTTCTGCTTGTGTGGCATAGTGTAAATTCCTGTTGTCAGACACAAGGTCTTCCAGTAGCCACTCTCTTGATCCAGGCAGCACTACCGCCTCAATACAATTGATGTAAGTCTTCATATTGAGTCTGTGACCATCACCAACAAATTCGGGAGTTCTTTTCTTGTCAGAACAATCAGAGTAAGTTTTTCGAGTTGCTGTAACTTCATGATCACCATTAGACTCATCCAACTGTTTCCAAAATCTGCTACACTGCCCACAGATTGATACTCAAACACTTTGAAATGTTTGTATTGGAGCTTCTGGCATGAATGCCAAGCAGTACAGCATACTGTTTCCAAATTTCTGGCAGAGTGAATTGGTGCTCTTGTTTTCACAGACCGTGCCTAACTGACCCTACTATTCTGTGCAATTGACAAAATAAGAAACAAACAACACACATGAAAAATTTAAAATATAAAATGGCGATAATTTATCCATCACACCCACTGTATGTGTGCATGTATATAGTAAGAATAAAAGCTAAACCTTAAAATATAGAATAAACTGAGGCCATAGTAAACTATTAAACAAGCCTAAATATAACATAATATTAATACAATAATATCAAAATCTGCTACTCAGAGTTTCATGTAATAAATGAAATGTAATAACTATCATAATATATATCATATTATATCATTACCAACACTCAATGTTCAATATTTGTAAAAAAGTAAAAGATTTTTATTTATTAATCTGACAGATTTTGTCTTTCAATATTATTTTTAGTGGATATTTGAGTAGATGCTCTGTTTATATTTTAAACAGTATGTTTGTCTATTTTTGCCTACTGGGCTTAATGTTCAAGAAATCTTATTAATCTAACAACAGTTCAGTCAAATAGCTGTATATAAAATAAATATACTATTTAATAAATAGAGTGCCTACTTAAATAGGAGTATGCACTAAAAATAAAGTGATTATATATATATATATATATATATATATATATATATATATATACAGCCTTTGAGATTTGAAAAAGAAATCACTTGACCGGTAGTCGAGAGCAAGGGATAATTTACTCACCCCAAAATCATTTTACTCGACCAACTCCATTTTTTTAGTAGTCACCTTACGTAAACATAGCGTGAATCACAGACAAAAAACAAAAAAATGAAATTTTGAATGTGTTAGAAAGAATTTTTTAAATTTTTAAAAATAATAACAACAAAATTTGATCTTTCCCCTTTAGCATAAGCATTTTGATGATAAAACTTTGTTTTTATTAAGTTTAAGCCCTTTTAAAATGATGATATACTGTTTTTTTTTGTTTTTGTTTTTTTTTGGCAATTGAGTGGAGGTACTTAAATTCGTAGTTTTTTTCTTCTGTTTGACTACAACCTCCCTCCCGTAGATGATAAAAAATAACAAATCTGATTTTCTCAACGATTTTCGATAAAAATATTACTTACTTGTATAATTTGGATTATTTGAAGTATGTGTATTTTTTTTCTTTCTTTCAAATGTTTGCTTTTACTTTTTGTAAGCAAAGAGAAAATATAGATGTTGAGTCAAGGATAATATTTTTCCAAATGAGTTTCTAAAAATCTGTGAGCATTGCAACAGAGACATTTTGGCATTTTGAAAGCGTTAATTTAATTAAGGTCATTGTAGGTCATTCTAAGTAACTTGTGTATCTTCACTGGCATACTTTGGGGTTGTAAAAGGAATCAGATTTCCTTTTTCTATAGTTGCAAGATTTTTAATCGACCGCAGGTGAGTAAAGCAATAAATATTTGTCACCCAATTAAGTTTTTAATCGACTGAGTCAATCAAGCAAGTGAAATCTCAAAGGTTTTATATATATATAGTGTCCTGGGTATGATGATAAATTACCTGGCCACAAGGCTTCTGATGGGGAAGTTGTGAGGAGCATGGAACCACCTCTTAATTGCTATTGTTCCCAGGTCCATCCTGACCCAGAGTGGTATCACCTTTTTAAGTGCCCCAGCTATGGCAAATAGTTAACCCAAAACAAGGGTCACAATCCCTTACTTCTTTAGTATATACTATTTTAAATCAGTTCAACTTTTTCAGATTGAAGTTAATAAAAGCATAAAAATAGATTTTTACAGTAAAACTACAAGCAAACCCATTTTTGAAAAAAAAAAAAATTATCAGCAATATATTTGACTTTCAACAAAAAAAGCCTTTTTATAAAAATGTTAATGAAATTTGATCTACGAACTTATTTCTTACAAAGAATACATGTTCTATTCATACAAACCTATCCTAAAAATCTTGTTAACATTAAATAACTTATTGAGGTTGATATGTTATAAAACAAAAACCAAGCCACACATACACACACACACACACACACATAGATATATATCCCCCCCCCATATATATATATATATATATATATATATATATATATATATATCCTCTAAGTGAGAAGCAATAAAAATAAAAGGAAAAGTGGAAAAGATAAAATTAGGTTAAAAGCAGGTGGATATTTTGACTGTTAGGGGGGAAAAAAGAAGAAAGGAGGAAAGAAAGGGAAAGGAAAAAAAGGAGGAAAAAAGAGCAAAAGTTAGTATGTGTTCTTCGGAAAATATGGGCCAAATTCCAAAATGAATTTTCTCTTTGATTAGTTAAAAGAAACACACACATAAATTTTATATTTTCCCACGTACATAAACAGCAAACCTAAGGTTTTTTGTATTTAAATGTAAATCATTAGCACAAACAACATCCAACATTGCCTGATGAAGAGAATCTATCTCAAAACAGACATTTCCATGTCACAATACACAATTAATTCATAATTATATGACTATATATATATGTAGTCCTGGGTAAAATGATAAACTACATCTGGCAGCAAGGCCTTTGATTAGGAGGTTTAGAGGAACATGAAACCACCTCTAAACTGACCCGGGTGGTAGCACCTGTTAGGGTCCCATTTATGAGCAAATAGTTAACCCCAAAACTATGGTCATTTAAGAGAAAAAGAAAAAGTTAGGTTGGATAAGCGTCTTTAGCTTTGGATGGCAACTTGAAATAAAAACATCTACACCTATTCTGTGTAGAATAGGGTAGACTGAACTCTCTAACCTTGGTAGATAAACTTCCTAGAAATGGTGTCTCAATAAAAACACTGAGTTTCCAGTCTCCTAAACTGGTTGGTGTGAGTAAGGGCACACAGCTGTAAAACTCGCTCCAATATTTCATGATGGTTGTGGTACAATGGATATCAACTCGGAACTCCAACTCGGAGAGTCGAGTTTGAATTCCAGTTGAATTCCTCGCATTCACTTATGCACAAATACCCTTGGGAAAGGTATTAATCCATCTATTCCCTCCAGTTATGGGTTAAATAATAAGACAGATTGGGTTCTATAGTCTTTTTTGGAAACCAGTCTACCACTGAAAGCAAAGGCAAACTACTGCAGGATAATCTTCTGCCTAGTCACTCATGTCTTTTTAGAGACATGATCGCCCAAAGCGTGTATCACATATGCTAGCATGAAAATGGATGTTACACAATGAGTATATAAATTCTGTATCCTATATCACTGGGGCAGTTGGGTGCAGGGAATCATTATTAGACACTGAATTTTACAATATTTTTATCTAAATTTTGATTCATTCTAGCTATATATCATTGAGATTTATTGTAAATAGAGGCAAAAGTATTGTTATTACTACTGACAGAAAAGGGCTATTATATGTATCACATATAAATATTTACTATACTATGGATTAGTTTTGGAGCTTTCATTGAACCCAGGCAACGTCGGGCTATACTGCTAGTCATAGATATTACCAGTATCCCAATTTTAATTAAGATCAGCGTACATTAACAGGAACACAAAATTAACAGGTCAATTTGGGGAGTTGACCAATTAAACTTGTGTAAAAAGGGGATTAATTAAAAAAAAAAGATCTGGTATATATTTCTCTGAACAAATATGGACATATTTTTACACCTTAAAAAAAAAAATGATTTTTTAATACTGATCATGTAGAGAATTGTGTAAACATTTTTTTTTGTTGTTTATTTTCTTCAATTGGAGTAGATAGACTAAACTATCGCCCGGTTCACACTCCACCCACATCTATTGAACAGGTGAGGAGGCTTATCCCTTGTTTCCTGTTTAGGATGCGGTTTCCGGTTTTCTCTTTTCTAATCTTCTCACTCTTATGTAGCCCCCTGCACATCAGTGGCATTACCGCCTTGCTTGGGGTGATATGATTAAAAAAAAAAACTTTATGAAAAGTATTTTACAATAGACTTCCATTGAAAATCAAAGAAGAGAGGGAGTGTCAGTATTTCAGAATTAAACCTAGCGTTAATAACAGAATAGTTATTTATGGATTAATTAGAAACATTTATTATGATCACTGTAAGTGATTTCACAAAAGAAAAGCACTGAAAATGAGAAAGGAAGGGATTCTAAGTGAACAGAAATAAAGACAAGCATTACTGACAGAATTATTGCATGTATAATATAAAATTTTACAATAAAAAATACAATGTAAATGATTTTATCATTGAGATTCACTGAAATGAAAAAAGTAATGAATATTAGTAGTTAGAAATTAAGACAAGCATTACTGATAGAATAGGGCTATTATATGTATATTCTATAAACTTTTACTATGGAATGTACTGAAAATTAAGCAAAAGGGATACTTAGTGACCAAGAATTAACCCAAGCATTACTGACAATATAGGGCTATTATGTGTAAAATATAAAAAGATTTACTATAGAAATGCATTGTAAATGAAACAAAAAGGATTGTAAATGGTATGGAATTGATTCAATCATTACTGATAGAATATGGCTACATGTATAATATAAAACATTTACTATAGATATAGGGATTGCCAATGGCCTGGAATTAATCCAAGCATTGCTGATACAATAGGGCTATAGGTACCTCCAATAATTCGCTGAAAAAACAGCATAGCATGAAAAAAAAAAAGCACTAAACTTAATCAAAACAAAGTTTGTTTTTTTTTGTCAAAATGTTTGTTATTGTTAAAAGGAAAGATCAAAGCATTTTTTTATAATTCACAAAAATATTTGTTTCTAACACATTCAAAATTTTAGTAAATAATCTTTGTTTTTTTGTCAGTGGGTAACCAAGTTGTTACCAAAGTTTACTATGAATAATGTAATATTAGACAATCCATTTTTTTTGAAAACACATTAATTTGGAAATTCTTGGAAAAATCAAAAAACTTGGTTTTTAAATAAAACTTTCAGGGCTTATATACAAATGAAGGAAATTATTTTTGAAATCATTATTTTTATAAAATCTCGGTAAAAATATATGCTTTTTTTTACATCTGTTACACCACTCCACGTAAATCCATGAAATTTCAAGAAATTAAATTTTGTATTGAAAATATATTTTATGAGTTAAACATAGGACTCCTTGAGGAATGTAATTCATCTATTTTTGTTTTACATTCATTTGGGTGTTTTCTTCCAAAATCTGCTTCAAATATTAAAATAAAAAAAAAGCAATAAAACTATAACATTATTTAATTAGATAAGCTTTTAATTGCTTTAATATATATATATATATATATATATAACATAGTGATGATCCACGTATACTGTCTTAATAATATGTATAGGAAAAACTACTAAAGAGTTGTAAGTTTAAAAATGAATTTTTTTGACAGTATTTATTTATTTAAGGACATAGTCTGAAGAAAAAATATTTTGATGAATAGTGACTTTTGTAAGAATTGTTTTCATTTTTTTCTCTTTTAATTATAATAACGTATAAAGTTTAAAAAATATTTTTTTTAAATTCTTCAAAGCCTTGGTTAGGTGATTAAGTTATTAAGTGAAGACTATATTTATTAATCTAAAATTGAAAATTTTTATACAAATCATCAAGCCAAAATATTTTTTAAATAATTAAAATTTATTTTGTGTGTGTATGGAGTATTTTTTTTTAAGTATGGTAGTTTCTGTGTTACATTAAAAGGTCACATGTTTTATGGCTTATTTCCATTACAGGAAAAAAATTTGGACAATTATGTCACTTCTGGTCAATCATACTTAGCTGTAATCACTCACTTCAAATGTCAGAAGGATCAGAGCACCATGAATAAGAAATATTTTTATTCTAAATTTCATGCTATAAACAAGTAAATCTTTTGTAAATTTGATTAATTTACCTTTAAATTTAATTTTTCAAAAATAACATGGCACAGATGTATATTTTATTTTTGCAAGATTTTTAAAACCAAGAATTAACTTTTGTTTACAAACTTGGCAAGCTGTCAAAATGAACACAAAAAATGATGCATTTTGAAAACTAAAAAAAATTGATATTCCAATCAATTTCTCTTTGAAATTTACCAGAGTATTTTGATTACTGGAAATAGTAAATTTAATCATTTAGCTTTCATTTAAAGCTAAAATGAAAGCTTCAAGAAAACACTTTTATTTTAAAAAATTAAATTTAAAACTTAGGTATCAAAAATGAGTGAAAGTATCTACTATTATATATAAACATTTACTATAGAAATGCATTAGAGGTGAGGCAAAAGGGATTGTCAATGGCCAGGAATTAATTCAAGCATTACTGATACAATAGGACTACTATTATATGTATAGATTAAAAATTTACTATAGAAATGCATTGCAAATGAAAAAAAGAGGTTGCCAGTGATCAAGAAATAATTAACATTACTGATGGAATTTTACAATAGAAATTCACTGAAACAAGAAGAAATGATTATAAGTAGTCACAGGTTAAATTAAGCATTAATAATAAAAATGAACAATTATAAAACATCTACTGGAGAAATGCATTGCAAATTGGGAAAAAGGGATTGTCAGTGGTTAAGTCACTTAATCAATACATCATTTAAAACATGCTTTGTTTTCTTAATGATGAACAAAAAGCAAACTTCTATAAATTTTAATGATGACTGCAGGGACAAGAGTTAGAAGACTTATGGATATATATATTTTTTAATATATTATCATTTTCTGAAAGTCATACCAAAATTTAATTTTTAACTGCTTAAATTTGTTGATTGTGGTGGTGGGGGGATTTTTTTTACAAATACATGCATTAACTCATAAACAGAAATAAATATCTTAATTTTTAAAAAAAATGTCTTTTAAACTGAAACTTGAATTGGAGTAAAATAACTTTAAAATTTAAAGTTTAAATTAAAATAGAGAAGTATTTTGTTTTTGATTATTTTTATTTATACACACAAAAAAGAACTTTATTTTTTTAGAGGTAGTAAGTAAAAAAATAAATATAAAAAATACTTTTGTAAAATTGACTGATGAGACAGATTATAAAACAGGTTAATTACTTAGATAAAAATTTTCGATTGGGCCAAGAGACCTTTTCTTTTCACCAGTCCCCTTTTTCGTGTGTTCGTGTAAAACAGTAAAACACCCACTGCTAAAATAGATTATGCAAATTCAAAAAAATGTTTTAGCTAGCCGAAAACTGGTTACTAGTTTGTGAAGTAATACTAATTAATTTTTTATCTCCTTAAGAATAGTTATCCAGGTGATGATGGGGAATATGAGTGGTAGAGAGAAACATTGAAAATTAGGGAGAAAAAAACAACCTAACAATTATATAATATTATATAGTATAATAGGCTAGCCTTTTTTAATTTTTTTTTCTACCCTTTCAAAGAACTCAGTTAGGCTTTGGACGAATGTATTTTTATACCTCCCTATTAATTCTTAGACTGAAAATTATGATTTTTGGAAGGAGTAATTCGATTCTTTCATTATTTTTCCCCGCAAAAGATATTAGGTAAACAAACTAAAAAAAAAAAAAAAACAACAAACTTTTTTACTTAAAAGAACAAAAACCAAAAATATTTTTTTTTAATTTTTAAAAGAAATAATCAGTCTTTCTTTGTGCTTTTTTTTTTCAAGTTTCCTAGATTTTTGCCGTAAAAACAGAAATGTAAAAAAAAAGTTGGAAGAAATATTGCAAATAATTAGTAAATAATTAATTTATTCAAACAAAATTAAATTTAAAGTATTTTTTGTTCTATAAAGAAAGAATTTTTTTAAAATTTATTCCTTTGCTTTAAATTTGTTTACTTTTTAGTGTTTGTTTACTTGCAGCAAGTTTAATTTAATAAAAAAAATCCCCCCCCCCCCCATATGAATATTTTTTTTTGTTTTCCAGGAAGTTAACTGTTTCACATCAATTCCTCCTTGGCACCCTCCTCAAAAAGGGGCGGTCAACTTACGAAAAAATTATTTTATTTTTACAATAAATACTATCTTTTTACTTAAAAAAAAGAAAAATAAATAAAAGGAAAGGGAAAGAATGAAGTTTATTTAGACTTTTTAGATAAAATTTGCAAAACAAAATTGCGACTGGGGAATTTTAAAAAAAGCAGTTTTCTTGTTTGTTTTTTAATTAAAAATTGGGTACCGTAAAAATAGATTTAAATACAATGAAAAAAAAATGCTATATACGAAGAAAGAAAAGGTGACAAAACGTAAAGAACAAAAAAATGATACATTGTATTTTTCTTTTCTTTTTTTTTTTTCTTTTTTACAGACCTTGCTTGGCCATCAGCAGGCGAGACCTCCGAAGAAGAAGGAAGAAAAAAGATCTCATTAAAAAAACAGAAAAAGAGACCTACAAAAAATATGTAAGAGCATCATTGACCAAAATTCCATCCCAATATTTTTTTATGTATTATTTCGTTCTTTTTCTTTTCCAAATAAAAGTAATCATGACAGGAAATTTGAAAAGCGGATGGGGTGATAGAAAAAAATACCCAGTCCAGAGTTGATTTTTTTTGTCCTTATTTTCTAGGATAGATATTAGAAAGGGGGCAACATAAAAAAAACCACTAACAGTGGGGGTAAGGGAATAGAATTAAGGAGGAGATAAGGAAGAAGAAGACACACAGACAGACTAAAAAAGGTTTTTATTTACTGAATTTTTTTACTAGAAACTTGAATGAGTCAGTTGCCCAAAGGGAGGAGGCGACTATAAACAAAAGGGAGACAATGCCTTTTTTGTTAACTCAGCTAGCAGCCAGATATATCAATTTCAGTTTTTAAGGCCATTAAAATGAACATTTAAAAAAGAGTAAAAATATAGTTTTTTCAAAACAAAGTAAATCTGTAAAATTATAAGAATCGCTTAAAACCGATTATGGCCATAATTATTCGTTTTTTAAAGAATACGATCTTTTCCATCAGGCGGGTGTTTTTATAAGCGGGTAAATAAACGAAATTACACCGTTTCTATTGTTTTATCCGGGAACAATTTTTATTGTCTGTCATTACGCAATATATTTATTTATTTATTTTTTATTAGTCTAACAAAAATCTCGCAGATCTTTAAACATTTTTAATTTGGGAAGAAAAATTTAACATGCAAATGTATTCGATCTGTTTTGCATCCAGCGATTCATTTTTTTTTTTAGTCTTAGGACAAACATCGAAAATTTAGGTCATGGGTCCACTAAATTTATATCAATCACATATCTTATTTTTTTACGAAAAAAATACCAATTAAGTCCTAATTTTGGATTTCACATAGAATTTAATAAGAAAATAAGTAAAAAAATACGAATAAATCTCGAAAAATGTCCGGGTCCGACAAGAAAATCTCTTTTCTTCTTTCCAATCAGTCAAACGTTTTTTAACAAAAAACCAAGACGAAAGAGAGACATTAAAAAGAGAAATATTTTTAAACTGCAAAATGCATACAAAATATTTGTTACATTGTATATTTTCATACATACATGTTCTTTGGGGTAAATTTCCAATCCATATGTTTTGAAAAAAAAAAATTGAAGATGCTCTGGTCACACAATCAGATGATGCCGGGTGGCACACCCCTGGAAACAAAAAAAAAAAAAAAGAAAAAACATTTTTGTTTTTTTTTTCGTTATTTTTTTACCAAAAAATAAAAGCCAGGAACTTGTGATTGTCTCCCCTTGGTTTGGACATGATGGTCCCAGGTCGGATGGGCGATAATTAATTATATTCTTCCTAAAAATAGATACTTTTTTTAGGAAACTAGAGAAAAAGAAACAATGATTGTCTAAGGTTATAAAATGAAGATTATAAAAGAACCGAAAATATTTTATTTGGATTCGTATTGAAACTTGAATTTAAAAAAAACTAAAACATGCTTTTTTTTTTGTTGTTTCTACTTTAGGTCTCACGGATTATAAAACAAATTTTTAAAAATAATTGAAATTGACTTGTCACTAGTGGTATAAAAATATTTAAATAAAATAACTGGAAAAAAAAAAGGTGCTAAATTAAATAAGTTTTTAATTAAATTTAATTATTAGTCATAAATGTTTAAATGGATACGTTAAACGTACAGCAAATTGCCAAAAAGTAATCAAATTTTAAAAAATATTTTAATTAGTTTATTTTTTTAAATGTAAGTAATTAAATGTAAAAATCAAATTTGACAATGTCTACAAATTATTTGTATTTTTAAAAAATATGTTGTTAAGTGGTAAAAAAAATGTTCTTGCAATAAAAATGTAATTTATATGAATTTTATACATGTATTCAGTATTCATTCATATATATATATATATATATATATATATATATATATATATATATATATATAATGAATGAATGCATACACAATCACACAAATGTAAATGATTTTATGAATATTGTTACTATTTTGTCTAAACTAACTTACCTTAATTTTTTTTCTTTTTGCTTGAAAATTCCACAAGATTTTTCCTGGTAAATTCTTTTTGTTTGTAATTTCTTTCTCTTTTTTAATTTAGTCAGTTTTTTTTTTTAACAGCTTTTAATTTTTATAAAAACAGTCCATGTCTTAACAGAAATAAGGAAATAAAAAAAAGAATATTGATTTCTTTTTTATATATAGTTTTTTTTTTAACAAAATATCACAAAAAAAATTCCAACTAAATAAAATAAAGGGAAAATATCTTCAGTGCATGTCTGGTAATATTAGAAACAATAATAACAAAACAGAAAAATTATTGAACATGTGTCCAAACCTTTTGAAATTGGATCTGAGGGTTTGTGGGTGAGGGAGATATTAAATTTAGGGATAGGATGTCAGACAAAGGTTTTTTT